>OZ037786.1:1070000-1097500 GCA_964035525.1 Porites cylindrica
GATCTTTCACAGTTTAAATCGATAAATACAATAAGTGACCAGCTCACGCTTTCTTTCTTGGGACACCAACATGGCGCACGGCCATAAGAAATTTTAGATTTATCCAGCAATAGCTAGCTGTTCCAATAAATATATGCAAGTGGGATATTTTTTGGTCAGTAAAAATGTTTAAGTTAACCGGTATACAAGCAGGAGTCCTGATCCATTAGTTAATGCACAATTACATGATATACCAAGAGAGGATATCCTCTCTTGGATATACTTAATACCTCATGTTACGAATTTAAATGGATAGCTTACCAGAATTACACTTCCCCAGCTTCGTGAGTAAAGCCACGACGAATATAATATATAAAAGCTGCATTTTTGACAAAGTTGCTGCTTGCTCGGTTTCTGTAAAATATCCCGTTCTTCGTCTTGGCGTCGGCGATATAAAGTGGTAGACCCAGGACGTCTTTCTGGAATTCACATTAATTTTTACCTTTCGAGGATTTTGGGTTTAAAGATTAAAATAAGAAAACCGTACAAATCCAGCCCGATCCAAATGTGCTTGATTTTTCATAGGTATTCAATTTCTCAGTTTGAAACCCTTCCGGCCACTCTTGACTCTTTTCCGGCCAATAACATAACATTCAATTAGTTATTGCAAGTTTGTCGGAAATAGAATCGCAAATTGAAATTTGTCATTATATCTTAGACTTTGATACTCCGTACCGCTGTGCTACTAACTGTCTGTGAGGTTTTGCCACTTAAAGATGGTCATTAAGATTATCCAATCAAAGTTTAATTTATGACCTAAGAGAGATCAAAACAGTTTTCAAATTATGGATCATCGCAGTTCTATTAAGCAGATTGCGACAGAATTAGCTGAAAATAAATGAAAAATTTAAAAGAAGAAATGTTATCGTGGAACGATGTTAGACTAAAACAAATGAAAATATCGCCAGTTGAAATTTTCTCCAGAGGTACAGGAAATGGTTGATTTAAAAAACACTGTATAGTAAGGAACGCATTAACTCATCGTCATATACAATCTTGTATTTTAAACCACCCACAGCCACGGTATGAGTTACATTTACTTTATTTCTTTAAGCAATAAAAAAGTAAATAAATAAGCATTACCATTTTTTCCTAATAACTGAACTTTTCACCTGCCGATTGCCATCTCGTCCCCAGGGTCTTCTCATTTTGAGAAGGCCCTGGGGACGAGGCTTATGCCGATTCTTGAGCGTCTACATCGATGCCTCGTACGTGTTAATCGTACGTGGTTTCAAACGGCATAGGGCGTGCGCAGAAAGCTTTATCCGCCCTGCTTCTTCCGGTATAGCGTAAGCCGCGTTAAGCTGACAACCTGGACAAATCTACAAAATCTCTTATTTTTTATTTTTTTTGCAAAGTTACCTCACGCGAAACCCAAGCAAGTTAGCTAGCCGCGATAAACGAGGGCGCACGTCCCAATCCCTTATTGTAACGTCACCTCGTGGTTTGCAATCGCGCTGGTTGAGATATTTTAAGAGAAAAAGCGGACTGTAAGCAGTCTAGGAAAAATCCACCTGTTTTAACAGACGAAATTTAACTATAGAAAGAAAACAGCGATGGCAAAAGGGACTTGAGCTTTCCGGAATTTCTGACGGCTTGTTTGCTCAAAATATCGGGAAAACTCAAGTTGCTTTTTATTTGCTTTTCATTAGACTGCAAAACAGTCAGTTTTTTTTTCCTCATAATCGGTTTAGCAAAGCGTAAGAGTCTCACGTTCGCGCGTTCCTGAATACAAAAAAAGATGGACCGTTTTGAAGTCTAGCTTTTCATCTACTATACCGTCATCGAATCTCATCGACCCAACCCACCATTCTTTGTTTTCTTTTTCATCCTTTATTTACCCCCTCCCCCCATCCCTTCAACCATATCATGCCTTGCTTACCTAACTACCCCTCCCTACCCTCTCCTATTGCTTCCCCTCTCCTCCCGGCTCTTCTCCATTAGATAATACCGTCTCATTCTTGTGTTTATTAACCTGACACCTGTGTTAGTTGAATAACCACAGAAAGTGAGTTCTTAAATTATTATTTGCTAAATGAGAATGAAGTTCTTTGTTTGATAATTGAAAGTTAGACGTTTTCTTCAATATGCAGACAGGTTCTGGATATCTTATTGACACAATTAAAAACTACCAAACAAATATTTCTAATAATATTGACAGTCAGCGTTTGCAAGACATGATCATCATAGTCACGTTTAAGATTTTTATCCAGTGGTAATTCGCCCAACATTTGGAACATCGATGATGTTTTCAAGCTCAAGAAACAACATGCTAAACACTGAGCTCCGATAAATCGACTTAAGGTAGATTGCTTGGTTATAATACCACTTTTTCGTCATGTATTTAGGTAAGTTTTCTTTCTTTCTTAGCAAGTGAATCATGAGTGTTTTCAAGAACCGTAACGGCTCTTGGTGTTTTTTGCTCTAACTATGATCGTTGGAGTAACAAAATTAAAAAATTTAACTCAGCACTGATCATCAAAACCACACCAGGGTATTATCCACTGCATTTTCTTTGTTCCGAATAAATTTTGACTACTCTCCTTTTGTCTTACAATTAATGACATGAATGCAGCAAAGTCAGCAGTATTCTTTCATTGAAGTTAAATCATTAATTTTCGTTAAAAAGGCTACGTTATTTTACATCTGCATTTCTTTTCATTATCTTTCACTTCTCCTTTTCTGCTTCCTTTGTATGTGTATGTCAAACTAAGCTTGCATCTGTGTCCTCCCTGAGCCTCCATCTCCCACTGACTGGTTTTGACTCTCTGCGGACACAAAATATTTACGCTTTGGACTATACCTTGCAAATCAATTAATTTAATAGACTCCTGTCACTACTTAATCACAAGTAAGATCGCGGATATGCCGAAACACTTTACAAGATTTTCACTGTTTATGTATAATTTCCCTGCTTTCATATATTCTGCGGGCGTCGGGTCGATTCTGACGCATCGTGATCGACGTTCGGTCTTCTAAACAAATTTGAAAGGTATTTTCTGTTGCAATTGTTGCGTTTACATCGGAAACCTCGCAAAAAGACGAATTTAACACCAATCCTACAACTGCAAAACATTTGTAAGTTGAGAAAACAGTCGACTTTTCTCGAAGCCAGCTACTGGTTTCCCCGCGAGTTGACGTCTGAGGAACGAGCGGAGAAATTCGATATTGATGACGTGTCTCTACCCAAATCTGGGTAGTGCTTCTGATTGGTTAAAACAAATTTGACTCACGGCAGGACCAATCAGGAGCACTAACAAGATCTGAATAGTATCACGTCATCAGTATATGCGGAATTTCTGCCCTCCTCATTTTGCACATCCTCGGAGACCCAGGGGCAGCTAGTTGGGTCGATAAAATGTTCGTGGTGAAATTCATATGCCATGAACATTTTATCGACCCGACTAGCTGCCCCAGGGTCTCTGAGGATGCATTTTGCGAGGAAACTATGATGGCGTCACGAAATGCCGACTGCTTTCGCAGGCTAATACTATATGTATGTAGAAAAGAATTGGCTGAATTATTTTTATACTGGCATCATTGTCAATATTATTGCTAGTTTATTTCGCTGTTTTTCTTCTACAGATTTAGTGACTCGAAACAACGGTTTTCAAATTCCGTTAGCTGTGGTGTATTTCACAATATCTCAGAGATGTATCTTTGGATCTGGTACGTAACGCAATTAATTAAATCATAATTAGTGAGGGACACTGGTCATGAAAGGCGGCAAACATCAAAGATAAAAACAACGACGCAGTTCATGTTGGAAGCTCTCTTCATGTGCACAATCCTTTGTTTTTTGTTCACAACACGTGACTGAATAAATCAACGCGACGTTTTTATTGGTCAATAAGATCAAAATGATAGGAATGTTATTGAATCTTTTTGTGCACCACCAGGTCCACAAAAATATACGGCAAAGAAGTCTGACGGGTTTCATAACCACTCCACTCTATTAACTATGGTTGAATGCAATTTCTCTTTAGAAAAGTAGTTATCTAGGGCACACCACATTGACAATTAATTTTGGCAATTAACAAAGACTCCACGAACGTCTATTACAAAAGCAAGAGGACCAACCTCTTCATCAAGCCCTGGTCTTCTTGTTTTTCAACAAGAAGACCCTGGGGACGCGGTCGTAAGGGGACATCAAACGTTTTAAAGGTAGACTGCGGGTTAGAGGGGAGTCTAAATTGTAAAACAAACCAGCTTGTTGACCAGTACTGCGTGTTTTTACAGTATACTCAGAATGCACTTATGCTGAGGTAGCTGCTGCAAAACCATGCGCAACAGGGAAGGAACAGTGTGGCATGATGTGGAGCCCGTGTTGTCTCAAGTTAGGTAGTAATGGCGATTCATCCAAGTGCTTTAAGAAAACAAGACCTACAGATCAGTCAGGAGATCGAGGTAACTGAATACGATACCGTAACTCAGGGCCCAGTTTTTCGAAGGCCGGTTAGCGCTTAACCACGGTTAAATTTAACCCACGTTTCTTTTCCTTTTGTTCAAAAGCATTTTCTCGGATAATTTTCTCTGTTATTTTTAAGAGCATCCAATCATCAACTTGTTGACAAAAAGAATCGAACTGAATTTATTTTTTAAGCTTTCATATCTAAATTCAAATTTCGCTTAACCCTGGGTTTTCTTAACCCAGAAATATTTGCAAGCCAAGGCTTATGTATAACAAAATGATGAATTACATCGAGAAATACAATTTAATTTACTTTCCCTAGTACGACTTCCGCAAAAAACATTCCACTCAACATGCATGCTATATTAGGCATCGTTAATGCAATCCAGGCTAACATGAATCAAGGACGTTTGTACTATACTCTTCTGGTGTGTTCAGTGACCTCAAAAAAGCGTTCGACACCGTTGAACATAGTATTCTGCTGGATAAACTCAACTTCTAGGCAACTTCTAAGGCTTTGGTGGATTAATCAAACAATGATTTTCCTCATACCTCAATAACAACCTCGTTCCCAGGGTTCTCTCTTACCCGGCCCTGCGGGTAGAAGAGACAACCTGGGACGAGGTTGATCTCAATAATTGCACTCAAACTACTCATATTGCCGATTACATATCCAAATAAAGCCACAATCGGCTCCAGTTCTATTTTCTAAAGTGGCAAATTCAAATCGCTCCATTTCTCATAAACGGACGCTTAGTCGTGATCTCAGCCACTTACAAATACAGCATTTTCAACCTCCCATAAGCGGAAGAGAGTCCACTGACCAACGATTTGTTTTTTTCTTTTTTAAGGTAGCTGCATTAAAGCTACCATCCTTGACAAGAAAGAGCCTGCTAATCAATTCCTGGAAGGTGACGTCATAGTTGAGCTTAAGGCTCTTTCTGAGCTCCAGTGCTGGGACTATTGTCTTCGACATGCGCAGTGCAAGGCTTATAATTACCAGAAAACGGGTCAGGATAAACCCTTGAAGACCTGCCAGCTATTAAGCAGCGAGACAGGATTAAAATCTAAAGAGGACTTTACATTTCACGACTTTGAGCAGAATGATGAAGATAGAAAGGTACGTTAACGCCCTAAAAAGAGCTGAGTCCAATGGGTGATTTTTTGAGTCGCTAACGAACCATCCTTGGAGACCCAGGGGCAGATAGTGGGGGCGAGGGAAAGTCTAAACGGGCGGAAAAATATGGCACGAAGAAAACTAAAGAACGGCGAGAAGAGCCCCTGGGGACAATGTCTTACCAGACCAGTTCCAAACGGTCATCGCCATTCTGGCTTCTGATTGGGCAGAAAAACACAAAAGTTTTCTGGCACCAATCAGCAGCCAGAACGGCTGTGACCTTTTGGAACTGGTCTGGTAAGACATTGTCCCCAGGGGCTCTTCTCGTCGTTCTTTAGTTTTCTTCGTGCCATATTTTCCCGTCCGTTTAGACTTTTCCTCGCCCCCACTATCTGCCCCTGGGTCTCCGAGGATGCTAACGAACGAAAGTAATCAGCTACTTTACATAAGCGACGAAGCACCAGAAGCGGAATCAGAAACAAAATCGAGATAAAACTTCAACGCAAAGCTATACCCGATAAAGGGATCTCCGGCCTTCAATTTTTGTTACCAAGGTAAATCGTGAATCAAAATTGGGTGCATTAACAGTAACATTCCTGGTTATAAGATCCACCTGGAGATAAGCTCTCACGCTCATATCTGAACCTTTTTTTAATGTCACCGGATATGAGACCTTCCCCCCAGCCCCACCCCCCCCCCCCCCCCCACACACACACACACACACACACACACACACACACACACACACGGCTTGTTTTTCGACTATTCTACGCATGTAAATATCGCCAGTAATAGTAAGTTTAACATGATCTGTCCTTGAATTAATCATGATTTGGTGTTAGATTCTTCTAGGCAACATGTGTCGCTGAGGAACTGAGCCCAAGGAACAAATTGATCCATTTCAGTTTTAACAAAGAGTAACTCGAAGAAAGGAGCCAGGAGAATGCAGATGAAAACCACGCGGAAGTTATCCAAAGATTGTGGCCTTTTATGAATTTTTTGCGACCACCGGAGGATGTCAAAAATGTTTGTACCAACACTTGATATTTTGCACACTTTGTATTAAAGTTTGATGCTGGGAAAAAATATGCCTTATTTCATGTGTTTGCCCAAGGTTTTAGATTTACAAGCTCCAGAACTACAAAGTCTGTGGTTTTCTACTGTTTGGACATCACCTAAGTAGGGGCAAGGTCTGAGCATGAAACGTGTTAAATTCTTTCCAGCGCAGTTTTCTTGGCCTCTGCACGAGGTTTTAAGTCATGCCACTGCTCTCTGAGCACTATAGCAGTGCGCTAAAGGTGTACACTTGGCTTTCTTCTCATGACGTTCCCATTAACTTTATTTTTCTTATCTTTTGATACAAAACTATTACGACTTTTTCATTTTGCGACTATCATAGCAGCCACTTAACTAAAATGACCAGAGTAATGCAGCACAGCACTATTTGACCTCAGTGCGTGCCCAAAAAATTATTCTCATAGTACAACTGTACAAAAATATTCTGCGTTCAGCTGAGGTCACAGCCGCACATCTACGATAACCAGATTCAGGGTCTTGGAAATTCTTCTTTTCTGAAAAAGTGCCTATTCTCATCTGGCGACAATAACAACCACTCGCTTTCCATTTTACTGTAAGGGGGGAGGGGGATTGCATCTTTCAACAATCTTCGAAAGACCATCTGTGAAACCTTTGCGGTCGAGAAAGACAAATGCAAATGCAATATTCCAGTTCAGAGCGCTTAAACCTGCAACTCCAGCATTCCAGACATTTTCTCAATCTAAATGCAAGGCTAAAATCACGATTGATTCCAAGACGACTATCCGGCGGGGAGAAAAGAATACGGAGATCCGTCGAATAAGTCAAATTGTGGGCAACTTTTTTAGATTGGACCCTATGGAATTCCCAGGACGTAACCCGTTAGTTGCCAAGAGTAGATCAACACGTTTTATCCCATGTAGTCTTCAGGTATATCAGTCGTCAAGTGGTTAAAATCGTTACAAATGCAGACAGGTAGGGCGATTTCAACATGTCGAGCGACTACGAGTGAATGATTCAGAGATTTTCGAGACAAACGTTGAAGGAGTTGATCTGTTGACTATTCTTGTCTCTGTAGTTTATCTGCAGGATTAGTATCGCATTAAATTCCAACTGCTGCCTCGACTGCCTCCCAGTGATGAATGTCCATGGGTAGAGGACTGTTTAAATTTCCACAGAACAATGCGCACTGAGAAAAAAAGACAAAGGATTTAAGGAGGGTGAAGCTGTCGAAAGAAACTGTATGCTGACCCTTCTAACTGCAAAAATAGTCGCTACTTTAGAAAGCAGAAGGGGACTGGGCCGAGTTAACTTTCACAAAGACTTCTGGGACTGTTACTGGTGACGTGTAGAAAAATTGACCAATAGCTGACCGCCGCGCCCTCGAAAACGATCCCAGAAGAAATTGCGGGATGCATTTCGGCTCCAGTTCCCTTCTCAGTCGTTTCTAAAGTGGCGAGATGACAGTGGATGTCTCATGGAACGATCACTCGTTCTCTGATTAAAAACAGAGTAGACTATCGATGGGTAGATCAACATTCCGGGTGAAAGTTTGGAGAGGAGGTTGGGTAATTAGATGAATAGCTAGATGTTAGTCTGTGTGATTGGTACACCCTGACGGACCGAACCCTATCACAGCTTGTACTACGGAATGAATATGTGTTTACTGTCCCCAGCTAACTGTCTGATGACTGACAAGTAAGGGGGCTAGACGACCCAACCGAATGACTAAATATGATTCAGCGCCATAACGACTGATTCAATTCACCACTTTAGAAACGAGAAAAAGAAATGAAGCGAGTTAAATTTCGCTAAAACTTTTTGGACTTCCCAGAAACAATTGGGGGACGCATTTCGGCCCCAGTTCCTTAAAGAGGCCAAAGAGTGATTATCAGACTAACGGATGAGTTAAAAAAACAATTATTTCACACTAACCCCAACACTGTCGTTGTATCGTCCAGCTGAGGGTGCTTTTGCTACTTTGGCGCTAAATTTCCTTGTTCTGCTTTCCAAAGCTGATTTTCTAAATCGTGGGTCCAGTCTAAAAATGTGTCCCTCCGTGCTGAAGATGTAGTTCGAGGCATCTTGATTAACATGGTTTTCACTATCAAACAGCTGGAGAGGGAAAATATGACTGGATTTAGACGGTCTCATAGTAAATTGTAAATGTAAATTTCTTACTATCCACTCCCCTCAGGGCTTTCAGGGGTAATTCCTATCAATGGTTAGGGGAATTTTGCCAGACTGCGTGTGGCGTAGTTTACAATTAATGACGTACGTGATGAGTTATTTACGCCCCCCTTTTTACCTGAGTGTTGGTCCGGCCGGGGCTTGATCTCCCAGCATGCCGGCAGACCCGCGCTTATCCAACTGAGCTAACCGGGCGGCGGTAAGAACTGTACAGCAAACTGGAAAGGGCGGTTTCATCCCACTGTCTCAATCTTTTTACGACGAAAAATTGTTTTCATCAACCAGATTGATAAAAGTCAATCTACTGCCTCCAGTCTTTCAGTTGATCGACTCCTTTGCGATTCTTCGGCTTCAAAATTTATCCACAAGAACTCACGTAGTGTCCTTGCAACAAACAAAAGCTTATCCCGCGCTCTATAAAACTTACAGGCGCGCTGTTTCCAGCTTTTCTTTTGCGCCCTCCTTACACTGAACCGCTTAGAAATGCCTCCTTTATCGGAAACAAGAGACCTTAAGTTACACCCTTTCTGCCTACGGGTACGGGTAGGCACACATGTTTGACAAAAGGCAAACCTGATGTCCCAGATTTGATAATAGAGAGTTTTAGATCCGAGTTTACCGCAAACCTCTAACCGCGGTTTGCGGTTACCCGTCTGCGGTTCGACGGTCAAACAAAATTCGATTTAGATTGGCGGTGGATTAAATTAAGGCCGCCATTTTGAATCAGCAGCCATGAATGGCACTTGTTTTCAAGATCCAATAGGATTTATAAAATTTAGCATTTCGCCCGAATTTGTGCCTCTGTTAATGGATAAAGACTTGCTCCACAAGATTTTTGTATCATTACGTGGGATGAAACAAGAATTATACGCTAAAAGTGTTCAGGTAAATGACATACGTGAAAACCTATCTCCCCACGTTGAAAACGCACGTCGTAAACCTCAAACGTGAAGCGAAAGACTTGTCACGTGACCTCCAGCGGTTAGAGGTTCGCGGTAAACTCGGATCTAAAACTCTCTAATGGCATCACCGTTCTACCCGGTAGCATAGCCGTTTCTCCGGGTTAACAGGCCATCCACCCGTATTTACGGCTACGCGTACGGGTAATTTACACGTACCTGTACACAGAAACGGTGTATCTTAAGGTCTCTACAGTTGCAAGTTTTATCGCCATTAACACCATCCTCCTGATCTCACATATTCGCGCATTTACTTTCGTTGCATCTTCTCTTGGCACAGCATTTCAACTAATTTGAACCCATTATAGCGGAGCTCTCGCGCGCACGGAGCGCGCGCAGCCGAGCAACATGGGTAAGAAAATTTCGTTATCTATGCATCCGAGAAATTTTTGTAACCACGTGACCTTATGTCCATCCGCCCGCCCTTCCGCGCGTCTGATCGCACCACAGGTATACCAATGTAAAATAACTCTATCAACAGGTTTTTTTGTTGCTAATTAGACTTGATTTTTTTGCATTTCTCGTCGTCGTCGCCGTTTAGCATTACACGATTTTACCTGAATTTTTTGTTTGAGTAAATTATAAGTATATTAACGAGCGCTTCGCTTTTAGCCCTGGCCAAATCTATATATTCTATTTTTGAAAGATTGCATAGACTTACGAGGTATAAATACTTGCAAGTTTCACTTAAGAAAAAACTTTCCATTCTATCTTCTTGAGATTTATCTCTGACGTCATGTAATGTAGCATACCCACATCTGACATAAATAAAGATAACAAAAAATAATGAAATGAGGCTCTTGTCACTTTTTCGGTTTAAATCCTTATATATTCAATTAAAGAGAAAAAGTCCAAAATGCGTTTGCACCAGAGATCTATCAGATTGTACATTACCGGTCTAACCTTAACACATGCCATTTAAAACCTTAGATCAAAACTCAAATTCTCATTTTTCCCATTATTCTTTCGCTACAAAAGTAGTGGGAGAGGTTTTTAAAGTATCAAGCAAAATCTCCTTGTGCGATCATGTCCTTAATTTGTTACAAAGTATTGCATGTTAGAGGGAGAAATTTGATACTGATCATTCTTAGGGCTTCAGATCGATAACCTGAGTTTAATACCATCAACTGATACAGCTCACTTTGACTCTGAAGATGACTATCGCTCTGGTTGTTGAAACGTCAGTCACTGTCAACAAGAGTCCTATTCTACTTTGGGTTAAGTTAGTACAGAATCCTTGAGCGGACGCAAATATCCATTTAGGATCGAGTACCAGCCGATGTTCGGGAAATGAGCCCGCGTTCCTCCCCTCTCTTCTCGGGGAAGACCGAGATAGCGGCGGAAATCAAGCCTAATATCCACTCAGTTACATAAAGAGAAACGTAAACAACAGTTTCAGTATTCTTTGATGAACTATTCTAGCCGTGTGTCACTGATGAAAAGTAACCACCTGCATACAGTGTATTTCCTGGGCAATATACTAGGATAACATTTAAGAAGCCTATATAGGAAAGGCGCTACCTGGCTTTTGAGTGTTTCTCTATATCCCTCATAATTTCGCGACCAACGTGGAGATAAAACGGATGATGAGTCGCCTGTAATAAGTAAACAGATAACAAAAGTGACACAATAAAATATCAGGCATGAGAGGACAACAGTGCGCCCTCTTGCCATTATAATAAATCTAGGGCCTGCGTCGCAGGACAGACTCTAAAGCGCTGTATGGAGCGTATACCGTTGGTCTAGTCGATGCGTGGGCTAGCTTCAAGGCAGGCTAAATATATCCAAAGTACGAATAAATGTAAAATCCTAAACGAAGCCAGCACGATCGTTGTTAGTAGTCAGCCAGGAGTTTGAAACTCTCTCATCCAACTTTCCTCTTTCTTGACGCCACTTTGGCTGTCCCTGCACAATTGTTGTTAGAGCCTCAATCTTCGCCGGGAGCTGGTATCTAATTTGCGCCTTACAAATTACGTGAATGGCTATGACCCCACTCGCCTTTCCTGTCAGACGTACTCTAAATTTGTAATTATTACTCGCTTATCAGCAAGGGGTGCCAAATAACCAAGGGTCAAGTTTGATGTGGAAGGAGCGGCTTTAAGAGATTCAGCAGTAAAAACAAATAGCTAAGGTCTGCTATAACGACCGTCACAGTATTGTGCATGCACAGTTATTGGTAATACGAACCTGATGAAGGAGATAAGTGGATTCTACAAGCTCTGGTCTGACAGGGGAGAAGTGCACCTCAGACTGTTTAGTATGCCAGTTAAACCTTTCCGGCATTGCTTCGTATTTCTTCCAGATAGCATAGTAAAGAGCATGAGTGCAAATAGCTTCTGTGATGTCTCCTTTCAGCACCTAAAACAAGGCGTATTTATCATTTACGATCTATTTTCACAAAATTTAATTTGAAAACCGCCTTGCACATCTGCGTCTTGATAAGAATCGGTCGCATCACAAAAGGCAGCCTATCTTACAAGTTATCGCGCAGGACTGGTTCTAGTTTCTGGAGACTTTCCTTGGACACTCTTGTAAACGACCTACGTGTATACTTCCTAATTCAAACCTCGGCTGAATCGACTTGTCTTAATACGACTTGTATCAAACCGGATTTTTATCGAAACGACCGGTAAGCCTAGCTTGCGTAGCAGGCGCTTGAAAGAAAGAACAGGGCGCGCGGAGGTGACAGGTATCTCGCGCGCGCGCCCGCTCCTTGTGCTTATTAATTACAAGCGTCTAGGTCATTTTCACAGGAAAACAAGGATCCTTATTATATAGCGCCAGCGCTTGTGTTTGTGGCGCCAGTGAAAATCCTTTAGTCTTTTTACTGACCTGAACTCCAGCAAATGATGCAGACAACGCATCTATCCAAGTGTTCGCTGTTTCACCGCTGTTCATGTGCACATTTACGTACAAAGGTGTTGTTCCGTTGCCTTGATTGCATGTACGACGACTAATAAAAAGGAAAAGACAACGTTTCAATATTTGACTTTTTCACGAGTCCACGAAACAGAGCTGGCTACTAATTTGACGACTTAAAATTCTTAGGAATGAAGTTTTTCATCACGTTACCCTTTTCGTAGATATCTATTGAGAACTCTATAAATATCATTGAATCTCTTTAAATCATCTGGTTCTCCAAACATGATGTAGCCCTGCAATTAAACACAGTTCTCAAGTTGAGTTATTAGCAGCGATCAGAAAGCCATATGACAAGCCATGCATGCATGCGACCAACACCCAAATAGCTGCACGGTTACATGTATATTTTGAATAGCCTGCGTAGCAGGCGTTGAAAGGGGTAAGGGATAGGGAGGAAGAAAAAGGGAGAACTTTTCCCCACTTTCCGGCTTTTCTCCCACCCCCCTCCCCCTACCCTTTTGCGCCTGCCAGACAGGCTAATTTGGAAGGGCGGGGAACAGATAGCTGAGGGCAGAGGGGGTGGGGGTGGGGGGTAGAATAGTCCCCTTAACAACGGCTACTACATTACAAGTCACCTTAAGAAGATATTCATAAAAGGAGTCCAATCCTGCTCCTACTCCACTCATTTTTCCTGACCATTCTCCAGTCTCAACATTTATTATATTACCTGTAACAAAAAACAAGAAACCTTCAATATTATACTGTCATGCTGTTTTAAGAGGAAACCTGCTCACCTTCCTTCTGTTGCTTCTTTTCACTTTTGTTATACTATCCCAAGTATGATAATGGTTCAAATCTGGGCACGCCTTTTTGGGGAAGGAGGGGTAAGCGTTGATCATCTTGGTTGGCTATTTTTTTGCCTTTGTTTCAATTTGGTAACTAGATGTGCAGGGGCGGATCTAGGGGGAGGGTGCAGGGGGTGTGCACCCCCCCCCCCCCGAGATGACCTGCGGTTTTCTAATACAACTGGTATTCTGCCAAAAAAAAAGCTATGTGGTTTATTGGTGTTGAAGTAGAGCAAGAGACGAGTGCACCCCCCCCCCCCCCCTAAAAAAAAAATCCTGGATCTGCCCCTGATGTAATTAACCTGCTGGTCAATTCAATGTGCCATTTAAAGGTCAATAGCTCACAACAAAACTCTGCTTTCATCAAGGGATCTAGTACATGAACTTGCTTAAACTTGTCTACTGCAATGAACCATAGCTCCTTACTAACCCTCAAAATATAACTACTGGTATACTTACCAAAAAGACCAGTTTTCACCGATCTGCGTTTCCACAAAGAAGCTAGAGATTTCCTGGCTAAAGCTTCAAAGGTTGGGTCTCCTAATAACCTGCTTAAGATTCCAAATTCCAATAAAACTGTTCCTGCGCCAGCAGTACAGGTCTCTTTGTGATGCATTGAAGGAAGACCACTAAATAAATTTACCTAAAAACAGAAATGAAAATGGTAATTATGTCAGGATTTACATAATAGAAAGAAACTTATACTCTACATCTTACACGAGAAGTGCTGAGAATACAGATTAGTCAAGAAATTAATGACCAAATTTGAAAAACAAGCAGTACCAGTGAATGTAACAGCAGTAAAATAGTAAACACCAAACTCATAGACACAACTGTAGATGAAGTGTGTGGTGAAATTTGGCACAATTTGTAGCTAGAATACTTGGGTGAGGGGTCACTCTCAAAATTATGTGTAAAATTTATGGGGGGGTCATTCCTAAAAAGCTAGGATGAATTGGGGAGTTGGTTTGAAAATCTTCTAAGCTTTCTCACAATGGTCACCGCAAATGCACCCCCACCCCTCCCTCACGGGTAATTATCCACCAGCCCCTGAAAAGAAGTGCCTTCATCCTGGACCACAGGTTCAAACTCCTAAACATTACATACCCCATTTTATGTTCCCAGAGCCCTGCAGTCTGATTCTTTGGGCTAGCACTTACTACGTTGCTTAGCAAAAGGAACACAGCTCTGGAAATGACAATATACATACCCTAGGATATGGAATTTGTGTGACTGATTGTTCAAATGCTGCCAGCAGCCTGTTTGCCATGTCATGGGCAAGAAGCAATAATTCATCATCATAATTTGTTGGTACCATGTCACCAAAAGGTTGTAAAGGATCCTTGATGATCAGATGGGCTGATAACAATGATCCTAGCACTCTGAAAATTAAATGCACAAAATGTAGCGAGTGGCAGTTGATTGTTGTCAGGGTTATCATTAACAAAACACTCCTTTAATAGTACATGTAAGTGGTAGCTTGGGCACCAAGGGTGACTAATCTTAATGCTCTGGTCACCTAACTCCTGAATTAAACTACCCTTTCATGGTGCACCTGATCAAAACAAAAGGTTATCCAAGGGACTGAGTAAGGGACGGTATATTTCCTGGGCTGTAACCGAAGACAATGGATAAGGGTTCTGTTCAGGGACTACTGGAAAGAAGGCGAACATCTGTGTGTAAGGATCTCAGTGAAAATCCTTCCAGGTTGAGTAAAATTATATGCATCCCTGTTGAGAATTAGCGATTGAAAAGCCTTCAGCTCGGGATGATTCCCAGCCTAAGTAAGTAAATAAGAAATAAGCTACATAATAATTTTCACCTAGCCTGCACAGCAACCATTGAAAGGGGTAAGGGATAGGCAGGAAGGGAAAAATGAAGGGAGGGGGTTGAGGAGAGAAGGTAAAAAGGACTTAACTCTATCCTTTTGCACTTTTCTCCTTCTCTGCTCAACCCTCTTCATGCGTCTGCCATGCAGGCTAATTCTCACCTTATTGTCGCTTCAAAAACTTGAACTGTATTATTCCTTTGAAATGATACAGAATCTATAACAAGCTGTACAGCTCTCTTGAATTCACTACTATTGCCCATTATCTATAAAAACAACAATAATATGGTAAAATTGCACACTGCTCATCCAATCTCATCATTAAGTTCCAGAAGTACATAAACGTGTACGCTAAGAGGGTTTCATACTTACTGCTAGAGTGCCAAGTGATTCTAACAATCCTAATGAATAGTCTCCTAAAACATCATTTATATTAATATTTGACCTAGGGGAAAAAGAAATTCAGTTATGCTCCATACCAATACATACACTGTATTAATTTTAGATCGGTTGAGATTTAGGACCTATTTCTGCTCAGTTGCTATGCCTTCAAACAAAACCCAAAAAAATCCCAGGCCGAATTTCCAAGCCATAAATTTTTCCAGAGAAACTACACAGCCAGGATACACGGGAACTATCAAGAATCTTCAGATTGTTTTGAATATCCCAAAAATCCGTCCTCAAATTACGCTACCCCCAAAAAACTAGCCAAAATATTCCTACACAAAAAAATTGCGAAATCAAAAATTTCAAACTCAAAAAAATCCTTCGATCATCCCTGTGTACAGGTTTTTTGTTTGACTCTTTATTAAAGGTGGAAACTAGGTTCTGAGTGATCTCTTATGCACAGAATTTTTGAGCTGCAAGAAATGTGGGTAGGGGAAATAAATTAACTTGAACAACTCACTGATCTAAGAAAAAAAAGGAATGACCATTGGCGGTACCCTAGGACACACCTATCCATGGGTCCCTACAGTGTGCATGAGGATTTGCTTCATTTTACCGCCCATATAAGGGAATCCAAGATAGTCTTGTATTCTGAATTCCAAGGCATGGATTCTGGATTCTGGATTCCTGGTACTGGATTCCGGATTCTTTGATGGTGGAACTTTCAATCCTTAGGGGGATCAGGATTCCTTGAGGTGTATTCCAGATTCCAAAGCCCAGGAGTCCAGATTCCACAAGAAAGATTTCTCAAATTCCAGTTTCCACAAGAAAAAATTTTCCGGATAATTTCCATAATCCGGTTCCAGACGGCATGCATAGACATTTAAAAAAAAACCCCACTAAATGATGACTGACAAAATAGCTTGCCAAACTTATTTTCTAACTAGTGGAAAGGGAATTTTGACATGCTTTATATGTTTACCAGGGTAGCCTGATCTTTTTTCCCAGTTATTAACCAGTAAATAACCTAATAAATTAATTTGCTAATAATAGAGCTCCAGCAGCTGTGCAAACAGTTTGCACAAAGAAGAAAGGACAGCATTGTCATTGCATTGTAAGAATGCTTAAATGAACAGTTAACTTAAAATAAACAGGCGGAACTACGAAAAGCATTTGCGTGTTCATACAACAACATGATTTTATAATCCTTCCGTCCTATAATATCAGTGAGTGACGATGAATCTCGGTCAATGATTCTCAACATCGCCATTCCATGCCCTCGAAATACCTTCAACCAACCACAGGGCAGTCAACAAAATATGTGTTAAAAATACTTACGGTGTGTCATAATCCGGCCCTCTTCCAGTACAATGAATGGGATCAAGTTCGTCTTTGGGAAAAGCGAAGTTCATGTAGTTGTCATACCCAAAATAAAACATTTGTTTGGCTTTCTCTCGCAGTTTAAGCCTCTCATTCTCCGAGAAATACCGATATTTGCCGCTAGAAACTCTTCTACAGCTACTCTGGGCTCCTGTGTAAGCTTCTACGCTTGTGAAAATTACAATACAAGCTGAAAAACTGACTAAAACCTGACACATTCTGGAATCATACCGCCGGAGGAAAATGAACGATCACCAAACGATCACCAACAATGTTTATGAATATGTCAATTGTTCCTTAACCAATCAAATATCAGTACGCCAGAAGAAGTGATTGGAGCAGTCGTTCCCGCGGTTACGCGCGAAATGTAAATTTCAATTACAAACTTTCATTCTTTGCTCTTTTCAAACAAAATTTTACAATATTCTTTATGCTTTTCTGGTTATTAATTAAATTAACTGATTTCGTGTTAGTATATCTATAAAATGTGGCTCTTCATCTATCATGCTAGATGGAATTGAAATTTCGAAATGCTGGTTTTTGAGGGGAGGGGAAATAAAGCCGGAGTACGACCCAGAGTACTAGGAGAAAAACCCCTCGAAGCAAGGTCATCAAGAACCAACAAATAACAATTAACTTAACTCACATATGCCCTTAAAAGAAGGCCACGATTCTAAGGAGGAGGGCGTAGAATGGCTTCTGCTTATTAGCAATTGAGAATTTGAATACTTGAGCCGTTTGTGAAATGTTTCTCTCAAAGGAAGGGATACTAGCCTTTGTACAGCCGACCCCTCCCCTCAAGGAAGTGGCTGTCCTTAGGCTAGAAGGGGTGCATGAAATAGCCCACCATGAGTGACATTTGTTTGATCAAATGTCAGATTCTGGCTCACTCCAAATTGTCTTGCATTTACTTGAAAAACAGAAGGAGAAGTTAGCTTATGTGAATCTCACTTGGGGCCCTACACCGCACACCCCTTCACAATGTGACTTTTATAGTATACATATTACAGGTCAAAATTATATTCAGGTTAAATTTTTTTAATCTAGGTTGATTCTTTATTTTCTTTGTCTCCTAGCCCTTGTTGTTCATAAATAAACCTAGGTTCAAAATGGTAACCTCAACTTAATTTTGACCTGTAGCATACATGTTGTTTATCAGGAGAGAAGTTTTGCATGGCAGTAAAAATTAAGCAAGCAACAATGGATGTAAGCCCTGCAGGAACACGTTACACCAACAGCAACCTAATAAGCCTAACAGGAAGTGGTGCGGGTGGGGGATAACTGGTTGCTTGTTGAAGTACTGTATAAAACTCCAAATAAAAAACGTGTATGTTTATGTATGTATGTTTAGTACTGTTACAAGCTCTGGAAAACTATGAGCAGTTTTGGTTTTCAGTGAAGCATTTAACTTCTAGATCAGAGGTAGAGCCATCAATAACTGGAAATATAAATAAGTAGAGAGATTCTGTCATCTGGATAATAGGGCAGCTATGATGTAGCTTAACAAGGTGCAAAGAAAGTCGTGTCCAATAGCCCAGGGCTTGTGGATTTTGCTCTGGGGCTAGTGATTTTTGTTGTTAGCTTGCCCAATGAGCAAGTGCTGTTTTTTGAGGAAATTCAAACTACAGAAGGATTGTTATCAATCTTGCTAATCAAAAAGGGTCTTGGGGCTAATTGAAATGACTTGTGGGCTAGTACATGCCAGCTACAGCTTGCCTGCCTGACAGGCTGCAAAACTGACTTTCTTTGCACCCTGCTTAAGGATCCAATGGACAAGAGAATCATTTGTGATCAATCAAGTCATACCTAAATTGTCAATTTTATTTTCCATGGGTGCACTGCATAACAAATGGTACAAGTATCATAAAATGCTTCTTACATTGTCCCATAAAATACTGCCTACTATCATCTTGTTTAAATCTACCCCACTAGTGTTCTTCTAGATCACATTTTGCTTATGACCCCCTCACAGTGTTCTTTTTATGTCTTTTCTTCACTAATCCTTTCAATGTTAACATAAGAACTATTCATCAATTTATTCATGTCATCAAGTTAAATCAAGAACAGAAGGAACTGTTGCATCATAAAAAAATGTAATGAGCTTGAGTGGTATAAATAATAAAAAATTATATTATTTAACCCCAAGGTAAGATAAAATTAACGTAGATAAATGCCAATAATTAAAAGTTAATGGAGCTCACTTCACAGTGAGGGTTTAAAAATAAGAAAATTATGGCAACAATTTTGAGTATAATTAACTTTTCTTGAATTCCTACCCAAGCACTAAGACTGATGAAGGTTTATTTGACATTAATTTATACAAAAAGATGCATAATACTGTACACATAAAATTACTTGTTAAATAATAATGATAAAAAAACAACAATGCCAAACACTGTCAGAGAACATTTCACTTGTAATGTTTTACACTTGGCCCTTCATTTACGTTACTGGTAAAATAATAATATTTAAAAATTGTTAATACTTTTTTTTTTTTTTTTTTTTTTTTTTAATAACATTTATTAAAAATTGTTAATACTTTACTTAAGTATTTCATTAAAACCTGACTTCCTTAACAAACCATCAAACCTATATCCCTCAAACTACTATTCAATGTAAGTTCAATTCTCCTGAAACTTTTTCCCATAACCTGCTTAAAATGGCTGTAATAGCATGGAGAGGAGAACAAGGTTGAAAAAATTAGAGGAAACTGACAAGTTGGGGAGCCACAGAAAAAATTCCTTCTCTCTCCCGTTTTTATTCATTTTTTTTTCAGTCTGCTCTTCACTTCACGCCACTCCTTATCTTACCCTTTCCAGTTCTGAGCCCGTGAAGTTCAGGGTGTCTGGCAATTTTGTTTAAAGTAAATTAGATTTCCTTGTTCACCCAAAAGTGAAGTTAAATCATAACAGGCCACAACTGCTGCAAGAGCAATTACTAGCCCAATGATTATTTTAAGTCACTTTGTTACTGTCAAACTCAGAAAACTGTGAACACCTGAAAATTTCAGGAATGTTGATTATGTACTGGCCAATCACAATAAAATTCAGGATACGCAAGCAAACCTCAAAACCACAAATTAATTACCATTGCTGTTTGTGGTTTAGTCATCTCGCTCCTTATTGGCTTAGTTCTCGCAACACAATAACATTCCATAAATATTTCTGGTGTTCACGGTTTTGTGAGTTTCACAGTAAAACCATGAATCTATATGATTTTAATTAAAAGCAGAAAATTATTTGCAAACTCATGGCACTCTCTGGCTTAACCATGACAGTATGTCATTTATGACAAGTGCAGCATCTTCCTTTGGCTCATTTAAAAGCTTGTGATAAAAACCAGGGTAAATCTGTGAGGTAATAAAAACATAAAATTTAATATTTTTTTTATAGTTTTCAAAGATGCAGTGTCACATCCAGGGGAGGGACCCAGGGGGCCTGCCCCCTCCCCCTCCCCGACTTATTTTTAGACCAAACTGAGGCCCAAGGGGCCGAAAAAAATTTTTTGGAGATCGGGGCCCCCGCTTATCTTAGGGTCTGGAAGAAAATTGAATGGTTGTTGGCGGAGGCTACTTTTCACACAACAGCTCACACAGCGAAAATGTAGCCTCTGCTCCCAGAGTATTGTGATCAAAGGGCCCTGTCAAAAATTACTCTGGTTCCATGTGAATGTAGCCTTTAAGTCTGTGGGTCAGGTATTAGGAGTGTCATCAGAAATCATAAAAACCACTTTATTTAAGACAAATTAGTAATCATTTTACCATTACCTTTATAGTCTTATCTTTGCTTGCTGCCTTTTGTTCCAGCATCGTTGATCCTTCAACCATTGTAAGCTGGTCAGCATCACCATGACACACTAAAAATGGCCATTCAATCCTAGGTAAATTGTGTTTCACTTTTTCCATCGCATCATGCATGGACATTGCCCACTTGGCTTTCAAGCCACCTTTCCATCCTAAAGGGTCCATACTTAAAGTTGCAACCTTTTGAAAACAAAAATGGAAAGAGGAAGTTACATAATAAGATATACATGTTATGAATATTTCATTTCCCACTGGACTTACATGTATAGTGTACTCTTTCAGCCTACGTGTCACCACACCCTTTACCAAAAAAGGAAAAACAGCACTTTTTTTCCTTTCTCCAGGGATTGTGTGACTTCATGTAGAGTAGGTCTAAGTTTGAGCAAAATGAGATGTGTTCTCGAAAAAAAATCAGAGTCGTAAACATTTACTGCAAGATTCATCTTCCAAATTGCCTTGTAATTTTTTACAATCTATAATCTACAGTCCTGTCTGAATACAATAATATTAATATTATTATTATTATTATTATTAATATTTAAATATCCATACAGTGACTCCGTTTTATGATGAAAGGGGAAAAAAATATATTGTTCTGAGCACTTTTATTCTAGAATATGATCAATCAAATGTAGCCTTAAGAATTCCAATCACAAACTTTGAACATATTTTCGTGTTTTTTTTTTTTTTTACAGAATGATGAACATGATGGTCTTACCTGGTCAGGATCCCGACTAAGAGCAGAGTGATTCTCAGATCCAACTACTTGATATGAGGGTGCGATATGTGATACTATCTTCCCTAAAAATATCTGATAAATACAAGATAAATTAATAATACCTTGTCTTCACCCACATTTACTTTTCTCTTTGTCTACACCCTGAAAAAACTTAATGGGTACTGACGGATGCACCTGCTCAGAGCTCTACTATAGCACAGGTAACAATTTCTTAAAATAATCATGACCAGTCATGTCCAGTACTGCCGCACTGTTACAGACCATTAAGAGCAGTTCACAGATCGTACACTCTGTACAAACCGACAGAATTATCCAGAAAAATTAAAGGTGAAGGGAGAAAGATTCAAGCACTGATAACAGATTCCATCAAAAGGAACAGAACACCTTTCACGCAGTCCAGCCATGCATGGTGGTAGGCCAGGTATGAGAGCAGGGTCACATCCCTTCCATTGGGGAAGTCTGGAGGAATCCTCCATCAAAATTGTAATTTTGAGGCCCCAAAAAGTGCGTGTGGAGCAACTATATTAACCCACAGCTTTGTTTCATATGTTTCTTGTTGTCAATCAAGAGTTTTGAGGAACAAATACCATGGATTCATTATCCCACTTAAAAAATTATCATTTTCTGTGAGTAGCTGGTACAGCTGTGATTTTCTTTAGGAGACATTCCAGAGAACCCTTATTCAATTAAGAGAGACTTACCATGCAGGGTGTGGCAGTTTCTGGATTTGCCAAAATTGCAGGAGCACATAGTACAGTTCCTGTGAAGAAATGTGGTCTTTCCATAGCGCACAGGATTGCAATGGTGCCTCCCTAAAGAAAACAGGGTTTTATAAAATAATATAAGATACACTAAGCTGTCATTAAAGGGCAGTAAATACATAATACCACTCACAGATGTCATGAACTTGCTTGATGTTCTGAGTGCAAGTTGGGGAATGCATACTGGCAATATAATGTTATGGGTGACCATTCACAGCTGTAAATGTAACTGCTTTTAAAAAATACCAAAATCCAGCCCTGATCATGTACCAATCAATCCCTACACTTTTATGGACTGAAGTAGAGGGAAAAGGTAACTGTTACTTAATTTACAAGGGTAACGTTTTTACAAATAATCAACTATAAATAATGTACTTGCCATGGAGTGACCAAACAAAAAGATGGGTAATCCAGCATTGTTCAGTAACACCTCATCAATGTGCTTTAACACATCAGCGACATAAATACTGAAGGAAGAAATCTGTACACGTTCACCTTCACTTCTGCCATGACCCACTAAAAAGGCAAACAAAGGTGTGAAACACTTACATAAACTTTTATGGACTTCAAGGCTATCATTTTTGAACCTGGTAGTTTTAAAAGGGGAAAAGGAAAATGGGGAGAAGAAAGTAGGAAAATGGAAAGGGTACGAAAATGGAAAGAAAGAGAGAAATAGGGTGGTAAGAAAATGGAACTGAAAATGTGATAATGGGAAGAAAGGGAAGAAACAAGAAGAAGGACAGAAGGATGAAAGGAATGGAGTAAAACAGAAGGATGAAGAGGAAATGGAAGGAGAATGAGAGGAAAGATGAAGTCTGTGAAAGGAAGAAAAAAAGAGAATGGAAGAAAGAATAGCAAAGCACAAACCAAGAAGTGTTCGGACAAAGGAAAAGAAATATACAAGTTTACATTTAGGGAAGCAGTAGGAAAGAACAGAAAATAGATCAAAACAGGTGAGTAAAATATGAAGAGAAAATAAGAAGAAACCTGGTGAAGGGAGATGGAGAAGTAGACAAATGAGAAGAAAAGGCGGAAAGAAAGGAAATAAAGAAACTGAAATAGTTGCGGGCTGGAATGAAACAGAAACAAGACAGTCATATCAGTATTAACTAAAAAGCTGACAAAATTTACCATGATCATGTGAAACAACAAGGAATCCTTGCTTAGCTAACACTTGCGCAAATTCCTCATATCTTGAACAGTGCTCTCCAACTCCATGATTCACAAATATCAATGCACTAGATTACATCAAAACCAACATGTTAGTGTGAAAATAAGAAAGAGGAATAATAACTTAAATATTAAGCACATTATATATACCTACATAGTAAGAGAGGATAAGCCTTTTTTTTCATTTTTTTTTTACAAGCTTTTGCCTCGCTTCAATTTGTTAGGAGATATATATGTGACAAACAGGCTTAAATGTCAAAGTCTTTTTTTCTTTTTTATGGCATCATAGAAACTGAGGATCAAAGCCGCGACCACGATTTTTAGAACAGACCTTTGGAGCCAACGAGTTCAGCGCCTGCTAATTTCTTACCACCAGAAACTGCACTCGACAGCCCTTAGGAAGAGAATGAGGGTGTGGATCGTGGAAGCAGCACAGTACGCGAATCCGATCTACAAGGACACTCGGCAGTTTACCTACCGAGGTTGCGTATCTCTTAATTTCCAACATTTGGAGAACAATTTGAGGCCCTTGGAACTTTCCACTGAGCCTTCTTCAGATAAAACTTCGACTTCCATTCAGAAAATCAGTCACCCACGCAAATGTCATCCGTCCGCCATTTTCTGCCCATAGATAAATGGCAAACGGAGGACTGGACCCAATGTAACGGTAACGCAATATGTCGCTCCATGTCACGCTACTCCGTCTACTACTTTACTCTTTGCAAGGTATAGCGGTTAAATAAAATTAAATGTAAGGCCACTTGGTGCTGTTTTCTGTCTTTTTTGTGAAGTTCAATTGACAGTTAACACCATCCTGACCTGATTTTTTTCTCAATAATATGTATGGCAAGGACAAGATTTTGGGTAACCATAGATTCTCTAGCCGGGGAGGTGTTGGGGGGGGGGGGGGGGGGAAGGGCAGGGTGTACTCCTTTAATGGCCCGTATGGGGAGGCTCTGCTTGAAAAGAGTACCTTTTTCAGGCCTGAGGTATATAAAAGGGTGGGGGTTTCACTAGCTGAAGTATATGGTAGGGTGGGGAAATCAGTGTGGTCTGGAAAAGGATCTAATAGGGCTAACAGGGACATAAAGAAGAAAAGAAAAACTTTAGTTTAGATTTATTGATTTATTCATATTTAAAAGAATGTGTATTTACAGTAGTTAAAA
This sequence comes from Porites cylindrica, assembly GCA_964035525.1. Taxonomy (NCBI): domain Eukaryota; kingdom Metazoa; phylum Cnidaria; class Anthozoa; order Scleractinia; family Poritidae; genus Porites; species Porites cylindrica. Next base: position 1,094,692 of record OZ037786.1, read on the forward strand.
GGGAAGAAACATTCTAAACTAATATGTGAAAGGGGTACCATACAATAAGGGGTATCAGAAAGGGGTACCTTTTCAGTCCCTGTATAAAATTTTATTGAGTCCCCCCCTCAGGATAAACTCTTTAAAAAGGCCTATTTTACTTCAAACTTACATAGCACCATCCAGTTCTGACTTTTGGCAGTCACCATAAGGGATAGCTCTCACAGGTGGTGGGGTAGCTAGCTATACCCCTATCCCTTCAGAGAAAGCTGTTTCCAATATTTCTTTATAATAATTATTACATACTTTATATTTACAAACGCAGAATTAAATAAGTAGCTTTTCATGAAAGTTTCTCAATTGCATTTTCTAGCCACACACAAGCCTCTGCAAAGATTTCATCCTGAACTGATTGGCAGAATTCCAGCAAGGCTTGGTATCGTTTCTTTATGTCAAAACCAAGACAGGACTTCAACTTGTTAAGGCAAACAGGACATGTGAACATTGGCCGTCTGTTAGACTCCTCTAGATGGTTACTGCCATTCATAGCACAAGAGAAGTAAACACAGTGTTTCAGGCAAAACAAATGGCTTATTTCATGAGTCATCACCTTTAGAACAAAAAATAGAACAGTCTGAGTTTAATTTAACCCTTTAAGTCCCACAAGTGACCAACATCAATTTTCTCCCAACAATATCCATACATCATCGAGAGAAATCCTTGTGAGAATTAACAAAACGATCATCAATGGGAAATGATGTTTCGATCTTTTATTTCTCTCAACTTATTTTTTTAATGAAATGTATGGGAATCAGTCTGGAGAATTTGCACGTAGATCTTCTACTGAGCATCCTCCAGAGGCTGTGCGGGATGACAAAGCACTGATTTTCGTGACTGAATCACTGATAAAGACAGTATTTCATTTTGAACAGAGTTCAGCTTGTAAGACTGAGGTTGCAGATCCTTAAATGGACCATCCCTTTTGGAAATTAAGCAGGTTAAAAAGGACAATTATTATTCCATTGCAAAATGGCTATTAATGAACGAAAATTTTCAGATAAGTAACTCAAATGAGATCTATAATGTAAGGGAAGATTCCTGAGTCATCTTTGGTCTTTGACTACTGAACAGACCAATGGGTTTGGGTCTCTAAAAGTCCACTTTTTTTGGTCTGTAACAGACAGCAAAAGTTGTCCCCTGTAACTTCTGCCCCTCGACCGTAGATTAAGGATATATAAACAACTTCCAGGAAAATGATGAACTACCTTACAACTACGCCACAGTACTAGAGTACTTGTGCAAGGTGATTTATAAGCAACAGAACGAGGTTCGTAGAACAGTGGATCATATCTTGCAAAGCTGAACACACCAACGCCAGCACCAGGATTTGCCTGGCCAAAGACAAAGTTCCAGCTTTCATTAGGATACAGATCAATCATGGTGATTCCAACAACACAGAATGCTCCTCGAGGCCATTTTGACTGCAAGTATTTGTACACGTCGGGGATAAACAGCTGCAAATGGCCACAATGCCTACGAGTTTTACATTTGAGCTTGTTTATAGAGACTGAGGGCAGAACCACAACTTCATAACCTGAAAATGAAAAAATTATTACTGAAGGCTGGTTCACAATAGCAAAATTCACATGTGGAGTTGTGAGAGCACTTCTGACCTAGTGAAAATAAGACATTGAAGTCGTAAGTACAGCGAAGTCGACATTGTGAAAATCAGGAACATTTCCAAATTTTCGTCCGACTCCGCTTAGGACTCCGTTGCTTACTGCACTTTGCGAAATGAAACCAAGACGCTTACAATCTGATAAAAACAAGATCGTTGGAAGCAGAAGTGGAAGGCCATAAACCAATCACGGCGCCTTATGATTGGTTTATTTAGTCCTTCCGTTTCTGCTTGCTCAACAACCTACAGTACTTCACCCTAGATGGTCAGTGACAGAGTTATAAGCAGAATCGGAAAGTTGTCTTTGCTACATCCTAGTGCTGTACGCTTCTGATTACAACTCTGACTCCAGCTTACTTGTAAAACCAAGCCTGGCCTGGTCCTACTTTTACAATCATTAAAGAGCTCAAGTCAGCATTTGAATTTAGGAAAACCACAGCAGAGGCATTTTTCTAAGGAAAAAATGTAAACAAAACTGAAGAGTTCTTGCAAGCCAATTTCGGTCGTCAGATCAACAAACTCAAAGCTCACCAGTGGGTGTTACGAAAACTAAGACCCCTAAATTTACCGTTAAATTTGACCTAAAACTCGGTGGAAAGGATCGAACATGATATAATTTGACAGATCAGACCTATTTCGGTTTCAATTTGACTTTATATTTCGACGGATTCGATTTTAGGGGGTCTTAGTTTTCGTAATCTCGAAAACTAAGACGGGTCTTAGGTCTTAGGTCTTAGTTTTCGTAACACCCCTCACCAGTGAAGAAAGCGGCTGCAAAACGTTGAAGCAAGGACAAGAAACTTTCTTTGTTGCTACTCTTATCAATGTCTACTTCAGACTCCGTCCATTCATCGCCTAGAGGTACAAGACATATTTTGTTGTTTTGACTGGCTGCGGTAACGACGGATTGAAATTTCCGGGACCAAGCTGCGTGTGACTGTTGCGTTTCCGTGTGAGAAGAAAGCCAGGCATCTTCGTCCGGAGTAGGCAGCGGAGGGAACAGCTTCTTGTCTTCGATCCCCTCAGTTAGAAAGGCTTTTTCTTTCTTTGACAGCTGCTGTAAGTTGCCAAGGTCGCGAACTGTGGTGGTTATAAATGATGATGATGATGACGATGATGATGGTGATGCGGTCGCCATTTTGAAACCACCGG
>OZ037786.1:1102500-1125000 GCA_964035525.1 Porites cylindrica
TATAGTAAAATGTCGTTTTTATGGACTAAAAAGCCTCCTTTTGACAAAACAACATGATCAAACGACATACCCAAGGTCTCTTGTACAGAAAAGTAGGCTCGAAAGATATTTGGAACTTATGACCAGAATCATGGGTTAACCCGTTTTAAAATATGCAAATTTTTCAACTATAGTAAAATGTCGTTTTTATGGACTAAAAAGCCTCCTTTTGAGGAAACAACATGATCAAACGACAAAACGAAGGTTTCTTGTACAGAAAAGTGGGCTCGAAAGATGTTTCGAACTAATGAAAATAATCATGGGTTAACCACTTTTTAAAATCTACAAATTTTTTAACTATAATAAAATTTTGTTTCTTGGGGCTAAAAAGCCTCCTTTTGACAAAACACCATCACCAAACGACAAGACCCTATCTCTTTTACAGAAAAGTAGCCTCGAAAGATATTTGGAACTTATGACCAGCACCATGGGTTAACCACCTTTAAGATATGCAAATTTTTAGACTATAATAAAATGTCGTTTTTATACTCCAAAAAGCCTCTTTTTGAGAAAACAACATTAACAAACGAGAAGACCAATGTCTCTTAAACAGAAAAGTAGGCTCGAAAGATATTTGGAACTTACGACGTTTTTATGGACTAAAAAGCCTCCTTTTGAGAAAACAACATCAACAAACCGCAAGACCGATGTCTCTTTTACAGAAAAGTAGGCTCGAAAGATTCTTGCAACTTCTGACCAGAATCATGGGTTAACCCGTTTTGACATATGCAAATTTTTCGACTATAGTAAAATGTCGTTTTTACGGACTAAAAAGCCTCCTTTTGACAAAACAAAATGATCAAACGACAAAACCAAGCTCTGTTGTACAGAAAAGTAGGCTGCAAAGATATTTGGAACTGATGACCAGAATCATGGGTTAACCCGTTTTAAACTATGCAAATTTTTGGACTATAGTAAAATGTCGTTGTTATGGACTAAAAAGCCTCCTTTTGACAAAACAATATGATCAAACGACATAACCGAAATCTCTTGTACACAAAAGTAGGCTCGAAAGATATTTGGAACTTCTCACAAGAATCATGGGTTAACCCGTATTAAAATATGCAAATTCTTCAACTATAGTAAAATGTCGTTTTTATGGACTAAAAAGCCTCCTTTTGACAAAACAACATGATCAAACGACAAAACTAAGGTCTCTTATACAGAAAAGTAGGCTCGAAAGATAATTTAAACTTCTAACCAGAATCATGGGTTAACCCGTTTTAAAATATGCAAATTTTTGGACTATAGTAAAATGTCGTTTTTATGGACTAAAAAGCCTCCTTTTGAGAAAACAACATCCACAAAGGACAAGACAAATGTCTCTTTTACAGAAAAGAAGGCTCGAAAGATAAATGGAACTTCTGACCAGAATCATGCGTTAAACGGTTATAAAATATGCAAATTTATCAACTATAGTAAAGTGTCGTTTTTATGGACTAAAAAGCCTCCTTTTGACAAAACAACATGGTCAAACGACACAATTAAGGTCTCTTGTACAGAAAAGTGGGCTTGAAAGATATTTTTAACTTTTGACGATAATCAGGGGTTAACCCGTTTAAAAATATGCAAATTTTTCGACTATAGTAAAATATAGATTTTATGGACTAAAAAGCCTCCTTTTGACAAAACAACATGATCAAACGAAAAAACCAAGGTCTCTTGTACAGAAAAGAAGGCTCGAAAGATATTTAGAACTTCTGACCAGAATCATGGGTTAACCCGTTTTAAAATATGCCAATTTTTCGACTATAGTAAAATGTCGTTTTTATGGACTAAAAAGCCTCCTTTTGACAAAACAACATGATCAAACGACATAATTAAGGTCTCTTGTACAGAAAAGTGGGCTTGAAAGATAATTTTAACTTTTGACGAGAATCATGGGTTAACCCGTTTTAAAATATGCAAATTTATCGACTATAGTAAAATATAGATTTTATGGACTAAAAAGCCTCCTTTTAACAAAACAACATGATCAAACGACAAAACCAAGGTCTCTTGTACAGAAAAGTGGGCTGAAAAGATATTTGGAACTTATGACCAGAATCATGGGTTAACCGGTTTTAAAATATGCAAATTCTTCAACTATAGTAAAATGTCGTTTTTATGGACTAAAAAGCCTCCTATTGACAAAACAAAATGATCAAACGAGAAAACGAAGGTCTCTTGTACAGAAAAGTGGGCTCGAAAGATATTTGAAACTTGTGACCAGAATCATGGGTTAACGCGTTTAAAAATATGCAAAGTTTTCGCTATAGTAAAATGTCGTTTTGATGGACTAAAAAGCCTCCTTTTGACAAAACAACATCAACAAAGGACAAAACCAAGGTCTCTTTTACATAAAAGTAGGCTCGAAAGATATTTGGAACTGATGACCAGAATCATGGGTTAACCCGTTTTAAAATATGCAAATTTTCCGACTATAGTAAAATGTCGTTTTTATGGACTAAAAAGTCTCCTTTTGACAAAACAACATGATCAAATGACAAAACTAAGGTCTCTAATACAGAAAAGTAGGCTCGAAAGATAATTTGAAATTCTAACCAGATTCATGGGTTAACCCGTTTTAAAATATGCAAATTTTTGGACTATAGTAAAATGTGGTTTTTAGGGACTAAAAAGCCTCCTTTTGACAAAACAACATTAATAAACGAGAAGACCAATGTCTCTTTTACAGAAAAGTAGGCTCGAAAGATATTTGGAACTTATGTCCAGAATCATGGGTTAACCCGTTTTAAAATATGCCAATTTTTGGACTATAGTAAAATGTCGTTTTTATGGACTAAAAAGCCTCCTTTTGACAAAACAACATCAACAAACGACAAAACCAAGGTCTCTTTTACAGAAAAGTGGCCTCGAAAGATATTTGGAACTGATGACCAGAATCACGCGTTAACCCGTTTTAAAATATGCCAATTTTTCGACTATAGTAACATGTCGTTTTTATGGACTAAAAAGCCTCCTTTTGACAAAACAACATAATCAAACGACAAACCCAAGGTCTCTTGTACAGAAAAGTGGGCTTGAAAGATATTTGGAACTTTTGACGAGAATCCTGGGTTAGCCCGTTTTAAAATATGCAAATTTTTCGACTATACTAAAACGTCGTTTTTATGGACTAAAAAGCCTCCTTTTGACAAAACAACATGACCAAACGAGAAAAATAAGGACTCTGATACAGAAAAGTAAACTCGAAAGATAATTTGAACTTGTAACAAGAATCATGGGTTAACCCGTTTTAAAATATGCAAATTTTTGGACTATAGTAAAATGTCGTTTTTATGGACTAAAAAGCCTCCTTTTGACAAAACAACATCAACAAACGACAAAACCAAGGTCTCTTTTACAGAAAAGTCGCCTCGAAAGATATTTGGAACTGATGACCAGAATCACGGGTTAACCCGTTTTAAAATATGCATATTTTTCAACTGTAGTAAAATGTCCTTTTTATGGAGTAAAAAGCCTCCTTTTGAGAAAACAACATCAACAAACGACTAGACAAATTTCTCTTTTATAGAAAAGTAGGCTCGAAAGATATTTGGAACTTCTGACCAAAATGATGGGTTAACCCGTTATAAAATATGCAAATTCTTCAACTATAGTAAAATGTCGTTTTTATGGACTAAAAAGCCTCCTTTTGACAAAACAACATTAATAAACGACAAGACCTATGTCTCTTTTATAGAAAAGAAGGCTCAAAAGATGTGTGGAACTTCTGACCAGAATCATGGGTTAACCCGTTTTAAAATAGGCCAATTTTTCGACTATAGTAAAATGTCGTTTTTATGGACTAAAAGGCCTCCTTTTGACAAAACAACATGATCAAACGACATAATTAAGGTCTCTTGTACAGAAAAGTGGGCTTGAAAGATATTTTTAACTTTTGACGAGAATCATGGGCTAACCCGTTTTAAAATATGCAAATTTATCGACTATAGTAAAATATAGATTTTATGGACTAAAAAGCCTTCTTTTAACAAAACAACATGATCAAAGGACAAAACCAAGGTCTCTTGTACAGAAAAGTAGGCTGAAAAGATATTTGGAACTGATGACCAGAATCACGGGTTAACCCGTTTTAAAATATGCCAATCTTTCGACTATACTAAAACGTCGTTTTTATGGACTAAAAAGCCTCCTTTTAACAAAACAACATGATCAAACGACAAAACTAATGACTCTGATACAGAAAAGTAGGCTCGAAAGATAATTTGAACTTCTAACAAGAATCATGGGTTAACCCGTTTTAAAATATGCAAATTTTTGGACTATAGTAAAATGTCGTTTTTATGGACTAAAAAGCCTCCTTTTTACAAAACAACATCAACAAACCACAAAACCAAGGTCTCTTTTACAGAAAAGTGGCCTCGAAAGATATTTGGAACTGATGACCAGAATCACGGGTTAACCCGTTTTAAAATATGCCAATCTTTCGACTATACTAAAACGTCGTTTTTATGGACTAAAAAGCCTCCTTTTAACAAAACAACATGATCAAACGACAAAACTAAGGACTCTGATAGAGAAAAGTAGGCTCGAAAGATAATTTGAACTTGTAACAAGAATCATGGGTTAACCCGTTTTAAAATATGCAAATTTTTGGAGTATAGTAACATGTCGTTTTTATGGACTAAAAAGCCTCCTTTTGACAAAACAACATGATCAAACGACAAACCCAAGGTCTCTTGTACAGAAACGTGGGCTTGAAAGATATTTGGAACTTTTGACGAGAATCCTTGGTTAGCCCGTTTTAAAATATGCAAATTTTTCGACTATACTAAAACGTCGTTTTTATGGACTAAAAAGCCTCCTTTTGACAAAACAACATGATCAAACGTCAAAACTAAGGACTCTGATACAGATAAGTAGGCTCGAAAGATAATTTGAACTTCTAACAAGAATCATGGGTTAACCCGTTTTAAAATATGCAAATTTTTGGACTATAGTAAAATGTCGTTTTTATGGACTAAAAAGCCTTCTTTTGACAAAACAACATGATCAAACGACAAAACCAAGGTATTTTGTACAGAAAAGTTGACTCGAAAGATATTTAGAACTTATGACCAGAATCATGGGTTAACCCGTTTTAAAATATGCATATTTTTCAACTATAGTAAAATGTCGTTTTTGTGGACTAAAAAGAATCCTTTTTACAAAACAACATGATCAAACGACAAAACTAAGGTCTCTTGTACACAAAAGTAGGCTCGAAGGTATTTGGAACTTCTGACCAGAATCATTGGTTAACCCGTTTTAAAATATGCAAATTTTTGGACTATAGTAAAATGGCGTTTTTATGGACTAAAAAGCTTCCTTTTGACAAAACAACATTAATAAACGACAAGACCAATGTCTCTTTTACCGAAAAGTAGGCTCGAAAGATATGTGGAACTTCTGATCAGAATCATGGGTTAACTCGTTTAAAAATATGCAAAGTTTTCGCTATAGTAAAATGTCGTTTTGACGGGCTAAAAAGCCTCCTTTTGACAAAACAACATCAACAAAGGACAAAACCAAGGTCTCTTTTACATAAAAGTGGGTTCGAAAGATATTTGGAACTGATGACCAGAAACATGGGTTAACCCGTTTTAAAATATGCCAATTTTTCGACTATAGTAAAATGTCGTTTGTATGGACTAAAAAGCCTCCTTTTGACAAAACAACATGATCAAACGACAAAACTAAGGACTCTGATACAGAAAAGTAGGCTCGAAAGATAATTTGAACTTCTAACTAGAATCATGGGTTAACCCGTTTTAAAATATGCAAATTTTTGGACTATAGTAAAATGTCGTTTTTACGGACTAAAAAGCCTCCTTTTGACAAAACAACATTAATAAACGACAAGACCAATGTCTCTTTTACAGAAAAGTAGGCTCGAAAGATATGTGGAACTTGTGACCAGAATCATGGGTTAACCCGTTTTAAAATATGCCAATTTTTCGACTACAGTAAAATGTCGTTTTTATGGACTAAAATGCCTCCTTTTGACAAAACAACAGGATCAAACGACATAATTAAGGTCTCTTGTACAGAAAAGTGGGCTTGAAAGATATTTTTAACTTTTGACGAGAATCATGGATTAACCCGTTTTAAAATATGCAAATTTATCGACTATAGTAAAATATAGAGTTTATGGACTAAAAAGCCTCCTTTTAACAAAACAACATGATCAAGCGACAAAACCAAGGTCTCTGGTACAGAAAAGGGGGCTGAAAAGATATTTGGAACTGATGACCAGAATCATGGGTTAACTCGCTTTAAAATATGCAAATCTTTTGACTATAGTAAAACGTCGTTTTTATGGACTAAAAAGCCTCCTTTTGACAAAACAACATGATCAAACGACAAACCCAAGGTCTCTTGAACAGAAAAGTAGGCCCGAAAGATATTTGGAACTTATGACCAGAATCATGGGTTAACCGGTTTTAAAAAATGCAAATTCTTCAACTATAGTAAAATGTCGTTTTTATGGACTAAAATGCCTCCTTTTGACAAAACAACATGATCAACCGACAAAACCAAGGTCTCTTGTACAGAAAAGTAGGCTCGAAAGATATTTGGAACTTATGACCAGAATCATGGGTTAACCCGTTTTAAAATATGCCAATTTTTGGACTATAGTAAAATGTCGTTTTTATGGACTAAAAAGCCTCCTTTTGACAAAACAACATGATCAAACGACAAAACGAAGGTCTGTTGTACAGAAAAGTGGGCTCGAAAGATATTTGGAACTTCTGACCAGAATCATGGGTTAACGCGTTTAAAAATATGCAAAGTTTTCGCTATAGTAAAATGTCGTTTTTATGGACTAAAAAGCCTCCTTTTGACAAAACAACATAAACAAAGGACAAAACCAAGGTCTCTTTTACATAAAAGTGGGCTCGAAAGATATTTGGAACTGATGACCAGAAGCATGGGTTAACCCGTTTTAAAATATGCCAATTTTCCGACTATAGTAAAATGTCGTTTTTATGGACTAAAAAGTCTCCTTTTGACAAAACAACATGATCAAACGACAAAACCAAGGTCTCTTGTACAGAAAAGTGGGCTTGAAAGATATTTGGAACTTTTGACGAGAATCCTGGGTTAACCCGTTTTAAAATATGCAAATTTTTCGACTATAGTAAAATGTCGTTTTGTATGGACTAAAAAGCCTCCTTTTGACAAAACAACATGATCAAACGACAAAACTAAGGTCTCTGATACAGAAAAGTAGGCTCGAAAGATAATTTGAAATTCTAACCAGAATCATGGGTTAACCCGTTTTAAAATATGCAAATTTTTGGACTATAGTAAAATGTGGTTTTTAGGGACTAAAAAGCCTCCTTTTGACAAAACAACATTAATAAATTAAACGACAAGACCAATGTCTCTTTTATAGAAAAGTAGGCTCGAAAGATATGTGGAACTTCTGACCAGAATCATGGGTTAACCCGTTTTAAAATATGCCAATTTTTCGACTATAGTAAAATGTCGTTTTTATGGACTAAAAAGCCTCCTTTTGACAAAACAACATGATCAAACGACAAAACGAAGGTCTGTTGTACAGAAAAGTGGGCTCGAAAGATATTTGGAACTTCTGACCAGAATCATGGGTTAACGTGTTTAAAAATATGCAAAGTTTTCGCTATAGTAAAATGTCGTTTTTACGGACTAAAAAGCCTTTTTTTGACACAACAACATGATCAAACGACAAAACGAAGGTTTCTTGTACAGAAAAGTGGGCTCGAAAGATATTTGGAACTTATGACCAGTATCATGGGTTAACCCGTTTTAAAATATGCCAATATTTCGACTATAGTAAAATGTCGTTTTTATGGACTAAAAAGCCTCCTTTCGACAAAACAACATGATCAAACGACAAAACGAAGGTCTCTTGTACAGAAAAGTGGGCTTGAAAGATATGTGGAACTTCTGACCAGAATCATGGGTTAAGGTGGCTCGTACCAGTTTCCCCATATTGAAGCTCCTGATTTAGAGGAGTTTTCTAGAACGGGGTATAAAAAAATTGTGGATCACGGCTTTATCCTCTGCTTAAAATTGTTGCTGATTATGAAGAACCATCTATTTGACGTATAAGTCGAACAAATAAAGAAATATCTTTTTAAAAAAACAGGGCTATTTCAATTTACAAACTTTCTAGAACGGAGTATAAAAAATTGGCCCATTTCTAGAACGGGGTATCAATTTTGGGGGAAATTTTTTTTAGAACGGGGTGCCAATTTGGAGTCCCGGGCGGCACATACCCGCCCAAAAAATACCCAAGTGCTCCCCCCCCGGCCGGGACTAGAACTGAAAAAGTTTCCTGAGCACGTTCGACAATGCTAACTAATACAAAGGATAATAGATTTCCTTGTTTGTAAATCATACGTAAGCAAGTATATCCGCGGCAAAAACCACAAATACTATAAAATTAGTGACCACACAAGACTGACTGCTTCCAATGCTTGGGGAAAAAAACAAAACTTTATTGAACCAAACGAGAGAGAAGGAAAAAAATACCGGTGGGAGGGCAGGGTGGGTAAAACAATCGGAGCGAGGCCGCAAATGACCTTTGAAATGACAAGCGTGCGATCTTATGCCCCAGAAGAAACTTGACAGGGCGGGTGTGTACCTAATTAAGTGCTTTGCCAAATGCCAAAACCTCCAAATTAGTGACCACACAAAGACTGACTGCTGCCAAAGCTTGGGGCAAAAAAACAAAACTTTATTGAAACAAACGAGGGAGAAGAAAAAATACTCCAAACCCATGGGGTCCTCGTTTTTGGGTCTTAAGTCTTAGGTCTTCGTTTTCTACCCAACGAGGTGGGGGGGGGGGGGGGGGGGGGATGGTTGTGTAGAAAACGAAGACCCTAGACGAAATTTTGTATAATTGAAAATCGTCAGGAGCCGTGTTGTTTCTTACACTCGTTTAGAGTCTAGAAGTCGTTAAAAGCAGTTTCCAGCCGTTTCCAAGTGATTTTTAGGGGGTCTTCGTTTTCTACACACCGGGGGGATTGTGTAGAAAACGAAGACCCTGGTCGAAATTTTGTATAATTGAAGATATTGTTGTTTCTTACACATCTAAGGTCGAGATACCCGTTTCTAGATATTTATAAGTGATTTTGAGGGGGTCTTTGTTTTTGCGTTTTAGGTTTTAGGTCTTCGTTTTCTACCCACCCAGTCTTAGTTCTATAAGGAGCCCATAACCCGGCTCTATAAACTCGTAAAATCGCGCCAGACGCGGAGAAAGAGACATCTGAGCTGAGCGCTTCAAAAAAAAAAATTTGTCAGAAACTAAGTCGGCTAGCGTATAAGGCACTACCCTGCGAGCAGAGTCTTCGATCTTCCTAGATAAGTCGACTCATCTAGGAAGATTGAAGGAGACTCTGCTCGCAGGGTAATAAGGCAATAAGTCAGACAGCTCCTCAAAGAGAAAAAAGCTACTAGGAAGGCAGCGTGCATACAGACATACAAGGGATTAGACCAGTCGAAACAACGAAAGAAAAGTAAAAGCATGTCAGTGGTAACTGGTCGAGTGATACGAACAGAGTCACCCATGACGCTACGAAGCGCGCGCAACGTGAGGAAGGCATCATAATCATGCATGAAAGCGACATCAGCCCCCAGTGACTTATTGACATGCTTCGGAGTGAGACCGCAAATGACCTTTGAAATGACAAGCGTGCGATCTTATGCCCCAGAAGAAACTTGACACTGGCAAAAGACAGGAAGGGTGTGTACCTAATTAAGTGCTTTGAAAAATGCCAAAATCCCCAGATAATAACACAAAAGAAACTGCAAAGGGTTCGAAATGAAATACGAAAAACCAGAAAATAGTTGGCAGTAACAGACCCGCTTATATGCGTCTAGTTTAATGATATTTGCCGATGACGTCTTGTTGAAGAGGCTTACATGTTCCGCTGCTTTGCCGCGTTACTCGTTTAAGATGACGGTAATTGTAAATTATCTTCAAAGGCGTGTTTTCATCGGCAATCGTAGCAGAATTCAGTACATTTCGGATCGCACGTTCTCAACAAGAATAAATTCCGAACAACTCAACTGGCGCCTCGCGAAAGCAAGTGATTTCGACGACGTCGTGAAGTTGTCGGAGGGAATTTACAATGGTTACGACTTCATTCCAGTTGTATTTCACCAATGGCTTAAAAGGAGAAATGTAGCCATAATGGTGCTGTATGCAGACAAAAAACTCATTGGTCTTGAGGCAGGCCATATTGTTGACGATGGGAAAACGCTTGTTCGTCGCGGAGGACGCATCGCACCTGATCTTCGTGGACAGGGTCTATTACGAAAGATGGTACCTGCATGGCAGCAATATGTATCAGCAGTCTTTCCTAAAGTCTCCAGGCAAAGATTTTCGACTTTTGTGGAAGTCAAAGCTAAAGGCGTAAGCCCGTTTAAAAAAGTTCTCGAACGTGATGAACTGTCCTATTTCGTGCACGAGGAGCCGCAAGCAGTAAAATTTCTGTCCCGTAATTTAATCAGTTAAATCATCAAAGTTGACAGGTCTTTCTGATGATCAAAGCGACCGTTCGGTTTACCATTTACACCTTCAGTGCGAAGACTGTCACGGGAACATTAACACCTTCAGGATAATTGCTTACCATAACAGTGGTAGGTCGCGCGCGTCTGGTCGGTTTCGAAGAACGTGATCGTGACTGTTGTTTTCATTCAGTGACTGTGCGCGTTGATATGCCAACGTTTAAAACAGACTGCAACATTAAATTTTTGTTATAAAAGCAAAGAAGCTGCTGAGTAGAAACTAAACCGTCATTCGTGTACTTTCATTTTGATGGGGTCTGTATGATGAATTTACTTCTGCCTTCTAATCAGGCACGTAAACAACATAGAGATAAAACATTTCATTTTGCTTTTGTGGAGTAAAAATTAATCTTAAAAAAGTTAAACTAGTGGACCACTTTCTCCGTGTACTTGTAAAAATAGGCATTTAAGAGGCCCTGCGCCTAAGAAACGACCGATGATTTCCGGCTCAAAAATAAAATCGGCCGATTTTTATCTCCCAAGTAGAGGTTACCGAATACTATTCAAAAATGAATTTCTTTTGTTTCAGTTTCGCTTTAAACCAAAAATATCGAGCCGCAAACTTTTTCCGTCTGATAGCAGCAAAATCAGACCTAAAATAAGCCCTCGCAAAAAACGGTTCAGAAATCACTATCGCGACGCAAAACAACGAGAAAACCACACAGTGATGAAGAAAAAGGCCTTTTAATGCAATATCATTCGATAAACATCGAAAAACTGCCGAAGGGAATAAAAAATAAATTTTCAAATATTGCATATTAAATTAGATGGAGCGTTGGAGTTGATTTTAAAATAATTATTCCTCAAAAGTCCAACGCTGTTGAAAGCAATCACAGTGATGAATCAGACATTGGAGGGATATACATTACGATTCTGGAAAAACATTTTTCGGCCAAAGTATATTGACGTTGTACAAAGCGTTCAAAGTTGCAGTGTTTACCGTTATCTTGCTACTTCGGCGAAACACTTCTCTGTTACCAATACGGCCGTGGATAGCGTGGTAAACGCCACTTTAATCCTTGCTAGGCGCTCAGAGACCATCCTAAGTAGAAGGACGTAGAATTAAAAGAGAAAGGAAGATGAAAAATAGGCAGAAAAAGAAAAGAACTCGAAATTACCATCTGCTGACGAAACTTGAATCTGGAAAATGTCGTCGCGTGACAGCGGCCAATGACGTCATTTGTCTAAACTGCAGCCGAATCTAAACGAATGCACAACTTTTTCCCGGCCAGAAAGCACTTAGTGAAACAATGTTACAGTAATGTTATTTTTTCACAAGCGATGGTGACTTAAAAAGAAAAAATTCCCGCACCGCCGCACCGTTTTGGCCTCAGCGTGATCTGATCGTTGTGTGGTCACGAGTCGACGCTTCTGGCCAGCGGTCTATTGAAAGAAATCTGATCCCATGTTTTTTTTTTCGGGCGAGAATCATTCATGTCAATGTCCAATGTCTTCCTTCAAGGAAAAAAAGAGAGAGATATTGGAGTACTGTTGCTCCCGAGAACGAGGAAAATCTTGGTCCCGAAAACTGAGTTCATTACGCCCTAGAATTACGGTTTTTTTTCTCAAAGGACTAGTATGTGGCGCTATAAAATGTAGCTAACAGATTCAATTCTTGGCACAATGATTAGCCTCGCGTTTAGTATTTTCTTGGACATGAAAATATCGGGGGTGACGCTATTTGGAGGAATGGTGGACTGACGGAATGACGGAACGGAATGATGGAATACAGGGAATATTCTAAAATACGGAATATACGGAATACTCTAAAACGCAGAATAAGAGAAAAATCGTTTAAAAAGGGTATACATGTATACAGTCGACTCCAATGACTCGAACCCTCGCTACTGACTCGAACCTCGTGCTAACTCGAAGTAATACTAATTTTTGTTTCTCTTCAGATCATATCTATATAATTTTACCCTCATTAACTCGAACCATGTTTTAAGCGCGTGACAAGTAAAAGAATTGACTTACTGTAATCATTCGATTTAACGCCCAGGCGCTTATTTACTTTTGGTGCCTCTAGGGAGGACGCTTATTCGGGACAGGGCGCTTATTTCTTTTTTGCGAAAAAACCAAATGTTAAAAAAAGAACCTTGATATTTATTTAAAAACGAACAACATTTGAAACTGTAGCAGTAACAAATACTGACGGTGAATGCTCAGTTAACGCGAGGGACTTACCTTGAAACTTGTAGAGCACTTTGCCGATGAAACTTTCCTTCCTTATATTCACCTTTCTTAAAAAAGCTCGCAGTCAAAACAAAGTGCAAGTCGATTAAGGTAATGGATCAAGGAGACTGGAAAACGGACTTGTTGTCCCTGGATCCTTCCTCGCCAGAACGACCAGCCGAGCAATCTCCACAAAATTTGAAGAAGAGATCATTCCTTTGAAGACTTTGAAGACTCTGGAAAATCTAAAGCAAGAGACCGGACAAATTTAGGCACAGGTGCGGCCCCCATTAATTGGTAGTACAATCCTGTCAAGCTTAAGTTTACAATTCTTTTTTTTAGAACAGCCGTTTTATGAAAGTTATCCGACATTAGATTCCCGTGATACCGGACCCTTCACCCGTCAAGATGGCTTTCAAAACCGTCATAAGGTCTATAGTGTGGCTTACGGCAGTACGAAAATTGAATTTTTAATATTGCCTCTGCTTTTTCTTCAGTCCAGTTCAAATCAAATACAGAATATTCTGTAAATTCCGTGTTTTAGAGAATTACGTATATTCCGTATTTTACAACTGATTGCATTTATTCCGCCATTCCGCCGAATAGGGTCACCCAAATATTGGGGAGGACATCATAAAAAAATTATAGGAGACCGGAAGGACTTTTAAATCGATGAAAGTGCCTCACTCATTTTGCAACTTCATTTTATAATATGCTTCATAATTTGTTTCCACAATAATATTTATGATATTTAGATGATAACCAACTTGTCAAATTACCGATTGGACAGCATACCATGCACTCAAACTCTTGCGCAGGAAAGTTACAGAATGAAATTAGTTTTTGCTGCACTCAGTCACATTCCTTTACACTGAAACCTTGGGTAAGAGGTCTCTTTTTAGATCTGTAGATTTGTAAGGTATTTCGAAATACCTGCACATGTCTTTCAACACTAACATTGAAAGATGAAAGTTTGTTGCTTTGATAATTATGACAAAGATTGTAAACATCAAACATAATTGGATGTTTTAAGCCCAAATATTCTATCACCTCTTCAACAGCATGGAGGGGGAAATGGGGGCTTACGGTATTGAGCTTTTTTTCAAGCGGTATTTCGGTAATTTGGATTTTAAAGTGGGGTATTGCAGTATCATTTAGCTCTGCGGTATGCGGTATTTCTTCCTTTTGGTTAACGGTATTCGGTAAAAGAAGATCAAGGTATTGCGGTACTGTTCATTACCCTCTCCTGTTTAATGCTAGCCTGCGTAGCAGGCGTTTGGATGACCCCTCGCGTGTCTCCCTCGCGCGCGCCCGTTCTCTCTCGCGCCCGCTTCTTCCACAGGGTCCAGAGGAGTTTCGTGTGAATAAATGAAACTCACCTTGAAAAATGTCTATACCTGCCGCTTAGCACGATTAATTAGCCCAATGGGATCTTTATAAATCTACTGTAAACGATTTCTTTGCTTCTTATCTGACCCGGATCGACTTTTGAAAATCAATAACCGCAAGCCATATCCTCGCTGGCGCACGGCACGTCGCCCGAAGGCTGACCGAAGGGCGACTATAGAATGTGTAACGAAACTGTAACGCGATCAAAATAACCCATTTTTTCAGAGGTTTTCGACGGGTTCTGATTTTCTAACGACAAACACATCTCCTCTGGACCCTGTGCTACTTCCAAGCGCCTGCTACGCAGGCTAGTTTAATGCACGTCAGTATTTTTAAGACTTTAGATAAATGGTAAATGATTACCATGACACAATTTCTGACAGATAATCTGTGATGAAATTGGTAGGGTATCTTTTCCGTTCGTTGTACCGTTCAATCCAAGGTCGTCTCACGTTTCCTCGCAAAATTAAATACCGCGCTACCGTGAGAAAAATTGGTAAATACCGAAATAACCGCTGACCCCTACACGCGCTGACCCGTAACGTCGGTTGGAATGTATGTAACGAAATACAAGCAGCCCACATTCAAAGTACTTGGAGACTAGCTGAGGCTGAATTCATCATCATTAATAGGAAAAACAAAAACCTGTTTCGCTTCACGATTTCTGGTGATAGAAGGACTGTTTTTTTTTAAACTTATATTTCACGTATTTGTTTGGATCCCGCTACAGTTCGGACAAATGAATGCTGTCACGCGACAACATTTCCAAGATTCAACGCCTTAGCCAGATGGTAATTTCGAGTTATTCTCTTTTTCTGCGAATCTTTCATTTTCCTTTCTCTTTTAATTCTATATACTTCTATTTAGGATGGTTTTGAGCGCCTAACAAGGCTTAAAGTGGCGTTTACCACGCTATCCTTGGCCATATTGGCAACAGAGAAGTGTTTTGTCGAAGTGGCAACTTAACGGTAAATACGGTAACTTTGAACGGTTTTTACAACGTCAGTATACTTTGGCCGAAAAATGTTTTTCCGAAAACGTGATGTATGTCCCTCCAATGTCTGATTCATCACTGTGATTGCTTCCAGCAGCGTTGGACTTTTGAGAAATTATTATTTTAAAATCAACTCCAACGCTCCATCTAATTTAATATGCAATATTTGAAAATTTATTTTTTATTCCCTTCGACAGTTTTTCGATGTTTATCGAACGATATTGCATTAAAAGGCCTTTTTCTTCATCACTGTGTGGTTTTCTCGTTGTTTTGCGTCGCGATAGTGATTTCTGAACCGTTTTTTGGGAGAGCTTATTTTAGGCCTGATTTTGCTGCTATCAGACGGAAAAAGTTTGCGGCTCGATATTATTGGTTTAAAGAGAAACTGAAACAAAAGAAATTCATTTTTGAATAGTATTCAGTAACCTCTACTCGGGAGATAAAAATCGGCCGATTTTATTTTTTAGCCGGAAATCATCGGTCGTTCCTTACGCGCAGGCCTCTTAATATGTCGCGCTACAGTGCAAAAATCTTCTTGTCGTGGATTAGATTTCAGTATACATATTCTTCATTTCGCGCCAGAATAAATTAGTTTGCGCGCAAAGGGCTTCTAAAAAAAGATCACAAGGTTTGTCTCACGTCGAGTCCTCCTTCTGGAGATACGCCGGCATGGTAGCTGGAATACATTGCCGAGGCGAAGATCTGGCATTTTTTCCTCCTCGTCTTTTTTTCTCCACGACGTTTGTTTATATTTGTAGTGAGAATGCCGCGCATATCGGTGGATTTTACTTCAGTCAAGCGGCTTCAGTTCCTGCGGCTTGCTACTCATCATAAAGAAGAGTGCCGGAATCGCTTTGTTCGCCTTTAACGGATTTGTTGTCGAATGCAAGGTAAAAGAACGGACTACTGTAAGGTAAGAATTGAAGTTTAAATTTGTTTCTCGGCGAAAAATAGTGCATACAACTCGTGAAACCCGTGAGTATTACCTCTGTTTAATATACCGGATGTCATGCGATGACCCCTCGCTTTTACGATGGATAGGACGGATACAAACAATAATTTCTTTCGCAACGTTTAGTATCATTTACTTAATATGGAGATCATCTGAGGACGATTTTTCGTTATATATGTTTCATTTCTTGGCTTATTCCGGCTACGTGCGAAGAATTAGATGACAATGTTTGTGTGCTATAATTATACTAATAATTTCTTGCACCTTGAAACTCATGAAAGCCAAGCTTGTTTAACCCTAGCAAAAAACTCTTTTAATGGAGAAACTCAACCTGATAGTTGCACTAAAATCTAATAATTGTTACTGCATTTGCATGCTCTCTGTAACCTCGTGGGTAGAACATACCTGAAGGTTACGTTAATAATAATCATTGTACTTTCTCTTTGTAACCTCGTGGGTAGAACATACCTGATGGTTACATTTAAAATAATAATCACTGCTTTTGCTCTCTGTAACCTCGTGGGTAGAACATACCTGAAGGTTACGTTAATAATAATCATTGTACTTTCTCTTTGTAACCTCGTGGGTAGAACATACCTGATGGTTACATTAATAATATCACGGCATTTGCTCTCCGTAACCTCGTGGGTAGAATATACCTGACGGTTACATTAATAATAATCACTGCATTTGCTCTCTGTAACCTCGTGGGTAGAACATACCTGAAGGTTACGTTAATAATAATCATTGCATTTTCCCTTTGTAACCTCGTGGGTAGAATATACCTGACGGTTACATTTAATAATAATCACTGCATTTGCTCTCTGTAACCTCGTGGGTAGAACATACCTAAGGTTACGTTAATAATAATCATTGCATTTTCCCTTTGTAACCTCGTGGGTAGAATATACCTGACGGTTACATTTAATAATAATCACTGCATTTGCTCTCTGTAACCTCGTGGGTAGAACATACCTGAAGGTTACGTTAATAATAATCATTGAATTTTTTCTTTGTAACCTCGTGGGTAGAACATACCTGATGGTTACATTAAAAATAATCACTGCATTTGCTCTCCGTAACCTCGTGGGTAGAGTATACCCGATGGTTACATTAATAATAATCATTGCATTTTCTCTTTGTAACCTCGTGGGAAAAAAAAATTAATGCCTCTCCTGGAAATTTTGCCCTGTCCTTTGAGCATAGTGATCTTTGGGTGGCGAATTCACGAAAACAGGTAAAACGCTTTTTTTAACAACAGCATTTATATTATTTGGCTTTTTGAGGGAGGTTAAACATTAATGGAATAGAATATAAAAAAAGATGATAAAGCGGAAAAAGTTATCTTTACAAAATGCGCTTTGACAATGTCAAGGAGGGAAATAAGCTGAAGTTTTGTAGTTAGCCCGAAGAAAACCTGTTCCTGCATGAAAAGCAGTTCTGATTCCCTTCTCTTAACTAGAAGAGATGCATATCCCTGTGAACCAGTTTTTTAACTAGGAGCGATTCCCACTCACTTAAGATACTTTATTGACACGAGTTCCTATTTCAATGTATGTCTAATTCAAGCTTAGCCGCGTGATAGCTCTTCATTAGCGAAAAGGTCCAAGTGATATTTTGATTGACGTGTTGTTTTGGATCCTGAGGTTTTTTAACACCTTTTTCTCTAGCTTAACTGGCGAAGATATTCTAGGAATTTGCCCTTCAATTCCAAATTCTTTGATGTGCCGCCAGATGCCGTGCAAAAATATCACCTCTTGCGGCTCCTCGTGAGGAAAAATCCAAAGAAAATTTCGACAGACGTGATATTTATCCCTGGGAGGTGCTCTGTGTAGACAGTGCTGCAACAAAAGAATTAGAAATAGAGTCTTGTACCCAAGCAGCCCAAGAGTATTTCTCCGACGTTATCCTATCTTCTGCCGAAACTCAGAAGTTGTTCCCCAACAACATCCTGGTATTTGACTGGTGCCCGTATGAGCCTCTCCGATCAAATATCGAGTTAATCCCGGAAAAAAACCACCGCCTTTACTTTTTCGTAGAGAAATGTTTCATCAAAGGCTGCCCGAAATCTTTTAGTTATGGTGTTCACACACAGACAGTTAAAGCCACAAAATGGGAGGCCACAGTTTACACTGATGATCCAACTGTCTTTGAAGCTCATCTTCTGCATCAGTTCAAGCTTGCTCGTGAGATCATCGAAGGCAAATTCACCTTCTTTTCAGTTCAAGATAGAATCATGACACCATTTGCTCGAAGGGTACTGGGGGGAATATTGCAGCTGAAAGAGGCCAATTTTCGAAACGACGAGACTATGAAAGTGTATGAAAGACCTTTCATTCGTTAACAAAGGTTATTTTGATTAAGGCGTCTGTTAATCTTTCCGTACAGCAAATAAATGGAAACTGTATGTCTGTGGGTACTAACTGTATCGTACAGTCAAAACAGGCCCGCGGGGGGGTACTCCCGCGAATTTTTGATAGGGGTGTGCCGCGAAGGTTCGTGAACCCTAACCTTATTTAAGGACTATGAAAGCGAAAACTGACACCCTTTTTAAGGCCCAAAGCCAAAAAATGACACCCTATTCAAGGAAAAAACAAAATTATTAATAGCATGAAAAGGAAAACTTTATTTCTTTTCTGTAACATTGGATGTATAGCATCAAGCATAAAATACTAGAATAAGCCCAGTTTGATAATATGCAATCATAACCGGAGGGCGTTTTCACACTCCAGAATTAGATAATACAATAAAGCTACCCTATCTAAGGACCACACCAGGGACACAGAAACAAAAGGGTCAAAAAAGATACCCTAAAATTAAGAAAATTAAGGACCGAGAACCTCAAAAACCATACCCTAATTCCGCGGTACATACCTATATAGCCTATATATGGGAGTACCCCCCCCCCCCCCCGGGAACAGACCATCAAGCGCACTCGCATATAGATTCTATATTATACGAATTCATTTACTTAAGTCGAAAATTGAATTCGTTTAATCTTTTCTAATTTTAGATTCATATTTCCATTCTTGCATACGTAAGGAGCCGTTAATTTCAAGGCCTGGTAACTAATTTTAGTCTCGGCTCATTCGATATAAATGCCTTCATACGAGGAATATTATTCAACGAAAGTTTGAAAGATTTTCAGTCGCTGGTCAGAGAAGTTGCAGAGTAAAATTCAGTGCAGAAATGCAGACTTGAATTTGATGCCCCTGAGTAGATTGGGAGCAAATTCACTTTTCAAATAATCAGTTCCGGCGTTAATAGAGGTTTTAAAAAATAGAAACTTTAAGGGTACGCTCAGTATATAGATTTTAAATTCATGCAAGTGTTTCAGGTTAATAGGCGAGTTCTGAGCCTTATTATGTAATCTGAAACAAACAGAAATCCAAATACTATTGTGAAAAACATCTGCCTCGTACCCAGACGTCTCTCTCGCGCGCGCAAAGGAAGACGGGAAGGACCCTTCTCATGGTCCCTTGTAGCTCATCACCAGTCGTTCGACTCTAACCTTGCGAAAAACGAAGCGCCTGAGGAGGAGGCTGATTAAACATAGTGTGTAACTATTTCTCCTGATTACCAAGTTGAAGCCGAGACGAACCGACAAGGACCAAACGGTTTCTATTCAGAGCATTATTGATTTATAGAACTGTTGTATTAATAACATTGCCAATATTAACTATAGAAATGACTGTCCCAGAGAAATGGCAATATATTATATGACGGGTCAGTCCGTTTCCCGAGTGAAGCTGGAGGGATCACAGGTAGCCCAAGCTCGAAATTTTAGCATTGGCGAAGATCGGTATTGTTGCATAACATTCGAAATATAAGGATTTGTAAGGGAAAAAACCTATCGTTTCTGTAACCTACGAAAATAAAAGGATTTCAATAAAAAACAGTTTACATAAAATGTACGTTACGTCTCTCCTGTGTGGTTCCTCGGGCCGATTTATGGCCGTTTTATGGGTTATACTGTTCATTTTCGAAGGTTACGGAAACGATAGGTTTTTTTCCCATACAAATCCTTGTATTTCGAATGGTATTTCGAGCTTGGGCTACCTGTGGAGGGACGTGATTCAATATGCAAAGTGGAAATAGAGTAGGTGTGGTATCTTACAACTTTGCATCAATGCACTTATATCAATGCACTTATAATTTACACTACACCAAGCTATTACTTTTTTTTTTTTTTTTTTTAAATCCTGTTGTGCGCGACATCGTATGTCGCAACAACACTAGCATGCATACCGTAAAATTCTGAAAATAAGCCCCGCGCTTTAAATTTTCAAAGGCCCTTTTTGAGGGGCTTATTTTTGGAGGGGCTTATATTCGAAGGGGCTTATGTACGGAGGGAAATTTGCGTTTTAAAATGAATTGGGCAAGCCTTATTCTTGGAAGGAAATTTACCGTTTTCTTCGTTTTATTTTGTATTTGAGGGCAATTTCCAAGTACAAGCCCCCCCGGGGGGGGGGGGGGTCTTATATTTGGAGGGGCGATTTAACGGACGGTTTTTTGCCCTACGAGTGTGAGGGGCTTATATTTGGAGGGGCTTATGCATGGACGGGCTTATTTTCTGTATTTTACGGTATATATTTGAAATTGTTTTTGGTTTTACATCATCATTTTGGAGGGCCCAAGTCAGGGGCATACTGGCTCGTATTTTTTATTATCATCTTTTTTTTCTTCTTCTGCGTTTTATAATTAATGAACTTAGTCTTCGTCTCATAAAAGTACAAAAAAATATATAACTTGGCAAAATATCCATTCATCGTGATCAGATGCCGCTCGGTCAACAACGTATCGTCCACCCAAACGGTCCCAGAAATCTTTGCGCTCGAAGCTTGTACCCATTCTCTCTTAGTATATGAAAGAGATGGGAACACCCCTTTTCTTTACACCGAGCGCTTCCTCCAACTGGGTAAAGGCAAACAGTCAAGAGCTCTTAAGACAAACAACGACTATTTTGCTCCACCTCACATAATAATTTTTTCTTTCAATAGGTGCAGTCGTTTTTTTCTTTTTCTTTTTTCTAAGCTAATGAGACGTGGAGCTGCTTCGTCCGACATTACTGGGGTAGCACGACAAAACAATACAGTGTCCTGAGGCTTCCTCACTTTTGTCCAGCGGCCACTTTAACCCTTTCACTGCCAAATGTGGCCAAAGGCAAATTTTGACCAAATCTGCAAATTTCATTTTCTAAAATTTTGACAAACAAATATCATCATGTGAAAGTACAGGCTTCTTATTATCATGTTGCTGGGCCCAAGTACGGAAGAACCGACAAGGAACCTAAACGGTTTCCTGGAACACCGTAAAAATTACGAAATTAGTGACTCATAGATCAATCGTATTTGTCACACATAGTCAATATTGACTATAATACAAATTACTATTCTAGAGGAATGGCATTAAATGACGGGTCCACTTCTCAAGAGAAAAGGATGGATATGGTTTCATGCTAGGTTCAATTTTAGGTGTAACATCGTAAGGCTTTAGAAAGTATCGTTTGGTATAAACGTCTTCTCTTACACTCACTTGCCATGCGCAACGTGTGTAGCATCGTAGTTACACTGGCGGGCATACATTACAGTGAATTGTTTTCCAAGGGGAATCTATATCATGTAGGTTTTCGGTTTTCTATTCTCCGTCCTATACTCATATGTTTCATTTTTTTCCCCCATTTTCAGTGCCGGTCACAATAGAAATTAATATTTTTTCTTGGCCAGTCATGTCCAATACTACTGTACTGTTACGGACTGTTAAGAGCAGTTGACGGACGGATAGATAGAGAGATGGATAGAATATTGCTAGATGCTAGATAAAGAACAATCCAGTGCCCTTTATATTAAACACAACATCATCAAGTGACTGGTGCCTTTTAGCATATCAATAATTAACGTGGCTCGATAGCGTTTTTTTCAGGGCCAAAACCGCCCAAGTTTGAGCATAAACTTACATCAAGCACCAAATTCTTCTAAAAACGTCTACAAAACATGTAGAAGAAAATTCATATTAAGAACCCAATTTCTTAAGCATGATGTACAGAGGGTCCCCAATAGGTTTTCCGAGATACGGGATTTCCCTAGTTTGAAGCTCGGGATTCGGGATTTTACAGCAAAATCAGGGAGGGATTCGGGATTAAAAGTATGCGTGGGAGGTGGGATGCCAAAAATAGCCCTCGGGATTACGGGATTGCTCGAAATCTTAGGTTGGGATTACGGGATTGAAGAACCCTATTGGGGACCCTCTGTACAAAATGTAACGAAAATTCTTTTAAAAAACTTCACTGCCACGGTTAAACTTTAGGACACAACGAGCGCAACAACGTTGGATTCCTCCAAGGCTCGAAGACAAATTTTGTGACTAACAGCATTCCTTTTTCCACAAAAAACATTGAGCATTCGTT
>OZ037786.1:1137500-1217500 GCA_964035525.1 Porites cylindrica
CGTTTTTTTGCGGTGATGCGATGTTTGTTATTTTTTCCGCGGTGTTGCTGTGTGGACAGTCCTCCAATGTCCCCCTTATTATCATACCTTAAACCCGTACGGAACAGTAAAACATTTCTTCACGTAATTTATAAATCGAAAAAGAACACAAACTTGTTATGCATTCTAAACAACGTCTTTCAATATAGCAAGATTCGAACACGAAAACGAAATGCCAAGAAAAGCATTAAAACAGAAAAAAAATTGGAATCCAGCCCTTTTTGGAATCCGGAATCCACTGAGCTGGAATCCGGAATCCAGTACTCGGAATTCGGAATCCACAGGGTGGAATCCAGAATCCAAGACTGTCATGGATTCTCTTACATGGGGCGACTTTAGAGAGTATAAGAACCGCTAAAATTGGGCCTGATCTCAGGTTACATAAAGCAGGTTTGTATACAAATCCTTGCACAGACTCAAGGAAGTTTTAGTCAAAGTATTATTTTAAAATCAGCTCATATTGCAAAACATGATGCATGCTGCAGTATGTTTTCTTGGCCAGGAGTACTGAAATGCGTATGACAACTGTATCGCATCATCATGGCAAGCAGAAAAGCTATCCTCGTTTGTTTGTTGTTGTTGTTTGCTCTGCTACTATGACTACGAAATTACTCAAAGCACCGATCAGTTGCTACCCGTGTTCACCTCCTTCTTTGTTTGGGAAAACATCCTTCGTTACCTAAATTTTAGCATATAAAACCGTATCTCAATAATGACAACACTACGAACTTTATCTTGCAAAATTAGTAGACTATATGGCCGTTATCTGAACTTTCGAAACATTCCAGAGTTCCAGCTAACAAAGCAGGATAAAGTCTATGTAGATATGGGTTTTACTCCGAGATGACTGGATGCAGTCATTCGGAAACTCATCAATAATGTATTCTCAAGGTTCGAATAATAAAATCTTTAAAACGAAAGTTCACCTCCTTAGACCTTTCGAGAATTTCCTGTTTACAAAGAAACCCAAATTTTAATAAATGTTTAGGATCGACTGGCGGGATCAACAGACTCTTCTACAAATCACTTTCAAACTTTTCAGTTTTTTATAATTTAAAGGCGTTCTTTTCAACAGAGTCGACGGCTTTTCCCTAACTTGTCCACGGAAAAAGTTAAAAGAAAGCTAGGAAATAAAAAGCATCATTGCCTGTCGAAGAGTGTAAAATATATATTTCGTAAATAGATTACATAACAATTAAGTTGCTCTCTACAAATGCACTAAACTGAATAATCTCATGATCAGTATTTAATTTATTATATTATTGTTGTTCCTGTTGGAAGATTTCAAGAGAATCGCAGCCAAGGGCATCCAAAAGGTCCTTCACTGTGGCGTTAGGTGCAAAAATTTTACTCAGGTTTTCGTTTGCAGGAAGTATACCTTCATGTCCATTAAAGTTTTTACGCATCAGCTCGTCAGTGTTCACTATCTTAAGAGGACGTTTCGAGGGCCGCTTAGTGAACCACTCATACTCATCAAGCTCATCTTTGCACTCTTGAGGGTAGTCTTCAAACAGCGCAAAGTATCCGTCTTTCCCGGTAACTTTATGGATGACTACTATGAGGCTGGGAGGCAAGTAATGAAGGTTCATGTGCAGCTGTAGAAGCTTTGCATAAACCAAGCACTGATGCAAATGCTTCCCGCATAAATCAGTTTTTTTCTGCCAATAATCCGACAAATTGTCGACGACCTTAAACTCCACGATGACATACTTATTGAGTTTCCAACTGTATGCAATGGCATCAGCTTCTCCTTGCCAAAGAAACAACTTGGGATGTTTCTTCCCATTTGTAGCAACATCTGTCATGAAGCCAAACAGTGGAAACTTACTATCAAAGAAGCATGGGTTGTGTTCTTTTTCGATGGAGGAAATAAGACCTCGTGCTACATGCTCTTGGGTGTCATCCCTCTGTGACGGAAATCTTAAATGTGACATCCGATCACTCAGAGTAGGCCCACCGCCACGATTTTCTTTGATCCACTTAGCTAAAAGCGTATCCCATTCTCCTCCTGGGCGTTCGTATACTACATCGGAAAATCTTATTAATTTTGCGTTTTTCGGTCCAAATTCGAGGAGCTTTTCCTAATCCTTGATACTTTTGTTGATCTTAAGAGGAAGCAAGAACAAACACATAACTATAAAATTACATCTCAAAATATTACAAAATTGCCTTGACTACTGTAGTAAAACGACCAAGACAGAAACTCACCCGATTAAAGTACTTAATTTTCTTCGAATGGTTTTCCCTAGATGGATTCAATAAATCGTCCGCAGAAATACCTCTTTTCTCTAGCGTATCGCCATGTTGTCTGGCAGTGCCCTCCTTTTCTATCATTTGCCTAAGACTCTGAAGCCTTGGATCTTGCACTGAGTACGCCATTTTGAAAATGGAAGAGTTTTCTTTTATGTTGTGAATCGTGGTGTGAGTTCATTGGCCAACGTCTGACTAAAGGCCAACCATAGAGAGCCAGGTGTCGCAGATGTCTTTTTTGTTTTATTTTGTTTTGTATTTTTTTTTTGTAAGGTAAGGCTTACCCTGGGATGAAGGGGTCAGAGGGGGGAGGAGGGGGTGTGCGAGGGTGAGTTGTAAAACTAGATAGAGCATTCGTTTGAACCTTCTCCATCGGTGTCTTTAAACAGTGCATTTTCAACCTCGCAACGTGAAATTATGCTTTTGAAAACCACTGCACGATGAACGCGTATCGCCGAAAAATTCGCGGCGAGTAATTAGTTTTTTTTCTATAAAAAAATTGGATCCAAAACATCCAAAGATGTCATACACTGATGGTTTATAATATTTTTGTACGGAGTGTGTGTCCTCGTAGCGGTCACGTGAGGGACCAAACACCCCCTCTTCCCCCCACCCCCCCCCCCCCCCCCGGCGCCAAATGTTTTATCTAAAATCGGGTTTTTGGTGAGATTTTTAATAACAAACAGCCAGTTGAAGAATATTTTCCAAACGCGATGGGAAACTGTTGTTGCTACAGGTAAGTACTGCCAATGAACAGAAGTTTTATTTGAATGATCACACCACAGCTAGGACGGTAAACTACGTAGTTAAACTTGATGTAAAACTTATCAAATACAAAATGAAAGAGAATCAAAACACTAAATGTAAAAATATCTATTAAAGTACGTATCCCGATCTCAGCTGATCGGCTGAAGAATTCAGTCATACGGAGACATAAAGCCTATAACTTGAGATCGGGCTCTATTTTCGTTTCCCTTTGTAAATAACATTCCGGCGGGCAAGGCGATAGCGGTAACCGTTAACCTTTGTTCTCACACCCTGCCGATGCACCTGCGACATGGCCGCCGGTACTGCCTGGGATACTGTTCCGATATGAGAACAGAAGTGGCCGGCAACATTGGTCTTCCCAGTCTTTATCGCCGGCATGCCTGCGAAGTTGACTCAAGTTCAACTTCCCAGGCATGCCGGCGGTAAAGCTCTGCGATGGCTCTAGTTGCGCGCGGGGCATGTTCTTATTCGTCCGGGAAGTAGCCCAGACGGTACGGGCGGCTACGTTGCGGATACATCGGCGGCATATGAGAACCAGGCTTTAGAGGGAAAGTATGAGAACCGCTAAAATTAGGCCTGATCTCAGGTTACATAAGGCAGGTTTGTATAAAAATGCGTGCACAGACGCAGGGAGTTTTTAGTCAAAGTATTATTTTAAAATCAGCTCATATTGCAAAACACGATGCATGCTGCATTATTTTCTCTTGGCCAGGAGTACTGAAATGCATATGACAACTGTATCGCATCATTATGGCAAGCAGAAAAGCTATCCTCGTTTGTTTTTTGTTGCTGTTTGCTCTACTACAACAACAACACCAAAAGCTTTATTTGCATGACCATAAAGGAATTACAGTATTGCAAAAGCTATTAGTCTAAATTTAAGTACTAATTCAACTAATTAGTACGTGCAAAACATTACAAAACGTGACAGTTCTCATTCATTCATTCATTGATATTAATTTGGTCCTTAATTCAAAGCATTGCGAGATAAATGAAACTAATTGACAGTTAATTAAATAATCAGAAGAATTCATAAGAAGAGATATTAAAGTATCGTGTGAAAGGGATTTGAAGTCAGGTATTTTAGTTTCTAGTTTCGAGAAAAATATGTCTCTGATCTGAGAATAAGCCTTACAATCTAGTAAGAAATGATTTTCATCTTCGATTTTCTTACTTGTACAAAAGTGACATATCCTTTCATTTCGAGGAATGTTTTCGTATCTACCTGTTTCAATTCTATGTTGATGACTACTTATTCTAAATCTAACTAATGTTTTTCTCGAAGGGTTTTTTCTTGTTAAAACTAGGTACGGCGAGGGGCTATAGTCGTCTTTGATTGTACAATAAAAACTGAGTTTTTGTGATTGTTGAAGTGTCTGATTCCAGTAAGAGACGTATTTATTTTTCATTATGCCGATATACCTATTAACTATTGAGTCACTCAATGAATTACAGGAAAAATCATAGTTTAGATCATAGTAGTCAACCATTTTCATGAGATTAGAGTAAAAGCTAGTTTTTCCGTTATGATGAAGGTCAATTGAAATTTGTAAGGCCTGTTTAACTATAGAATCTTCATCCTTACCTCTCAGATAGTCTAAGTAATTTAGAATCTTTTTATTTATATCAATGATCATGGGAAATTTACCGAGTTCAGCTCTACAAGCAATGTTGGATGCCTTGTTATGTACTTGTAAATAACGTTTACAGAATTGCAAATGGGTTTTTTCAATTGCAGAGCTGTCCCAGGACTTAAAATCTGATTTAACAAAAGCACCCCAAACTTCGCTGTTGTAGGTTAGAATTGGTGAAATCATAGAGTCAAAAATTTTACACGCAAGTGAGGGCTTAAGATTATTCAAATCCGTGTGTCGCCTGAGGCTGAAGAGCGCGTGAAGAGCTTTTTGTCGGAGATGTTCAAGCGAAAGTGTAAAATTTCCGGAAGATGTAATTCGAGTTCCTAAGTAAGTATAGTTTTGGACAACTTCGATTACTTCATTGCCTATGCGGAAGTTATGTTCACATTTTCGTGTGCATCGTTGAAAAATCATTATTTTGGTTTTCTTAGGATTTATTCTAAGCATCCATGAGTTGCAATATGAAGATAGTACGTTAAGGCAGTTTTGTAGACCAAGTTTGGATCGCGATAATATTATCAAGTCATCTGCGTAAAGGAGAGAGTTGAGTCTGGTGCCATTTGGTAACACGAAGGGGTCTGATAAAACATTGTCAAATGAGAACGCTAGATCGTTAAGGTATAAGTTAAAGAGCAGAGGGCTTAAAATGCAGCCTTGCCGCACTCCTCTTGCGTATTGAAAAGAGCGCGTTTTGTTATTTCCAATCCTGACAGAGCAGGTAGACTTCGAGTATAGACTCTTAATTAGACTATAAAACTTTCCTTGGACATTGATCTTAGATAACTTATAGAGAAGCCCATCATGCCAAACCGAATCAAAGGCTTTCCTAAAGTCAACAAAACACGCATATATTTTCTCCTTGTGACAATGGGCATATTTGTCTATTAATGTTCGAAGTGTGAAGACATGATCTGCTGTTCTATTATTTGCTAGAAAACCAATTTGAGACTTGTGCAGTATATTATTTAAGTCAACGTGCTTTAGAAGTCTCTGACTGAGAATTGAACAAAATAGTTTTCCAATACAACTGGAAATACAAATTCCACGGTAGTTTGATGGATCGCTTTTAGTACCACATTTAAAAATTGGTGTAATGAGGCCATCACACCACATTTGGGGCATAGTTCCTGAGTCGAGGACCGTGTTAAATAGTTTTAGATAAACAGGCATTAATTCGTTTAGGCTAGATTTGATCATTTCGTTTTTGATTTTGTCTGAAAAAGAAGATTTGTTGTTTTTGAGTTTTCCAACTGCAGTGCGAATTTCACTTTCAGTGATGAGGTAATCCAAGGAGTGAGATCGTGACGTAATATCCTTTGAATTCTGCAACTCATCTATAATTGCTAAGATGACTACGAAATTACTTCTAATTACTTACACCTCGTCCTTAATGTTTGGGAAAACATCCTTCGTTACCTAAATTTTAACATATAAAATCGTATCTCAATAAATGACAACACTAAGAACTTTATCTTGCAAGATTAGTAGACTATGGCCGTTATCTGAACTTTCGAAACATTCCAGCTAGCGAAGCCGGATGATATAATCTGTGTATGCAGTCATTCGGAAACTCATCAATAATGTATTCTCAAGGTTCGAATAATAAATCTTTAAAAGGAAAGTTCACCTCCTAAGACCTTTCGAGAATTTCCTGTTTACAAAGCAACCCAAATTTTAATAAATGTTTCGGATCGACTGGCGGGATCAACAGACCCTTCTACAGATTCAAACTTTTCAGTTCTTACTAATTTAAAGGAGTTCTTTTCAACACAGTCGACGGCTTTTCCCTAACTTGTCCACTAAAATACTGAATACAAACATGGCAAACATAAAACAGGTTTTCGGGCTCGAAAAAATACCGGGACGTTTGAGAAACGGGCCCATGGTTACCTAAAGTCTAATATATTAAAACTTATCTCAATAAATGACAACACTAAGAACTTTATCATGCGGAGAGAGGAAATTGGTAAACTTGTGACCGCCGTTATCTGAACTTTCGAAACATTTCAGCTAGCGAAGATACTAAATCTATCATCTAGCGTAGATGCAGTCATTTGGAAACTCATCAATATTAAAGTATTCAGAAGTTTCGAATAATAAAATCTTAAAAACTAAAGTTCAGCTCCTTACATCTTTCTAGAATTTCCTCTGTTTTACAAAGCAACCCAAATTTTAACAAATGTTTGGGATCGACTGATTAATTAAGCTATAAAAGAAAAAGCAGCAATGCATTTGTGCCCTATAGTGATTTTAAATTCTGTCGATGAGCGTAAATATATATTTGGTAAGGTCTGGTAAACACATAATAATAAGTTGCTTACGACAAATGCACTAAACTGGATCAGGAAATAGTCTATACCACATTATTGTTGTTTCTGTTGGAAGATCTCAAGGGAATCGTAGCCAAGGGAATCCAGGAGGTCCTTCACTGTGGCGTTCGCTTCAAAAATTTCTAACAGCCTTTTATGTGGAGAAACAACAGCTGCCCCTCGATTTTGATACAGCGTATTCAACAGCTTGTCACTGTCCGCTATCCTAAGAGGACGTTTCGAGGGCTGCTTAGTGAACCACTCATACTCATGAAGCTTGTCATAGCACTCTATAGGGTAGTTTTCGAACAGCGCGAAGTATCCGTCTTTCCCGGTGACTTTATGGATGACTACTATGAGGCTGGGAGGATAGTAATGAAGGTTCATGTGCGCCTGTAGAAGCTTTGCATAAACCAAGCACTGATGCAAATGTTTCCCGCATAAATCGGTTTTGCGTTGCCAATAATCCGACAAATTGTCGACGACTTTAAACTCCACGATGACATACTTCTCTAGTTTCCAACTGTATGCAATGGCATCAGCTTCTCCTTGCCAAAGATACAGCTTAGGATGTTTCTTCTCATTTGTTGCAACTTCTCTCATGAAGCCAAACAGTGGAAACTTACTATCAAGGAAGTATAGGTTGCGTTGGCTTTCGATGAAGGAAATAAGATTTCGAGCTACATCGATAGGTGATGGCCTCGCCGACGAAAGTCCTAAATTCGACATCCGATTACTCAAACAAAGCGCATCGGCAGGACCTTTTTCTTTGATGCACCTACCTAAAAGCGTATCCCATTCTCCTCCTGGGAGTTGGTATCCTTGATGGGAAAATGTTGTCAATTCTTCGTTTTTCGGTCCAAATTCGAGGAGCCTTTGCTTGATACTTGCGTTGATCTTAAGAGGAAGCAAGAAGAAACACATAACTATAAAATTACATCTCAAAATATTACAAAACTGCCTTGACTACTGTAGTAGAACGACCAAGACAAAAACTCACCCGTTTGAAGTGCTTAATTTTCTTCGAATGGTTTTCCCTAGATGGATTCAATAAATCGTCCACAGAAATACCTCTTTTCTCTAGCGTATCGCCATGTTGTCTGGCAGTTCCCTCCTTTTCTATTTTTTGCCTATGATCCAGAAGAAGCTGTCTTGCAACAAATGGGTACGCCATTTTGAAAGTTTAAGAGTTTTCTTCTACGTTGCTAAGAATCGTGTTGTGAGGTCATTGGCCAACGTATAAATAAAGGCCAACCATAGAGAGCCAGGTGTCTTCAACTTCTTGCTTTTTTGTTTTGTTTTTTTAGGTAAGGCTTACCCTGAGATGAAGGGGTCGGGGGTGGGGGGAGGGGTCAGGGGAAACGGTCGTTGTAAAACTGGATAGTCAGCGACTCACAGATTCCGGGAGGATATTGATGGAAAAGTTAAAATCCTGCGTATAAGAACCTAGTTGATTAAGAATCTCCAGGCAAAATTTGCCAATCGAGGAGCTTTTGTCATACGTAATAATACACTAAAACCTGTTTAGCCAAGCTAGATCAGGGAAGTTCTTATCTGTGGGTGGCCTTTAAATTGTGATAAAAATTTAACCAAGGAGTTTGACTTTGAGACTGCCAATTTCTATTACAAAAAATATACTTAGGTTATTAACTTTTTATATAAAACGACGACAGCCAAATCCTGCTGTTTTATCCAAGACAAAAATATAAACATTAATGACAAAACAGCAAAGACAAAAGCGATGTGAGTTTCCCGATACTTCGGACGGACAAGCCGTCCTTCTTCAGGGGATTTAATGAAGAATCGGAGAGTCTTTACAATTCAAAAAGTATATACGAGTAGTAGATGGAAATTTGGCACAAAGGTAATGTTCAAAAACTAAACTGGCCAATAATGGGCCTTAACGTGATCTGTATTGGAGACTTAAAATTGCGATATACTTAATCTGCTCCACAACAACTAACAGGGGAAATGCGATATTTATGATCTCGACAGTGTTATAATTATCACAACTCCAACAAGGATTTCCAAGAACACAGTTGAGTCCTGCCTGAATACCTAACAAATGTCCTAGCATTCATTTAAGACTCTGGCGTCATAGAGACAGGCAGTAGTGATCACTGCCTGATCTACGCTGTGTTAAATACAAAAATGATTCGCCCTAAAAACGACATTATTACAAGGCGATCCTTTAAAAACTACGACCAGGACGCCTTTCTTCCTGAGCACAGACTGCGAGCAAGCTCTCCTATTTGGGCAAGCGAAGTGAGCCTCGCGAGAACGCGCGAGCGAGGCTACCTGAGGATAGTGCCTTTCTCGGTCGCGTACACTTTTGACGACCCTGACGATGTTTACTGGTGCTGGGAGAAACTTTACAATCGTGTTTTTGATGACCATGCACCTGTTATCGCGATTTATTTTTACATGAGCTCGGATTCTTTTGTTCTTTTTGGGGGGAATATATTACATAACCCCCGAATCAACGGTCTGAAAAGCTGGGTTGGGCTTTGATTGTTTTAAGGGAAGAGCAGGGCTAATGAACAGCTAATTAAAATGCGAGGGGATATGTATTAATATGCATGGGATAAGTCACTTATCCCTCGCATTTTAATTAGCTTTTCATGAAGAACAAATTTACAAATGTTTATTTGGAAATATTAAACACAACGCTACAATTACTGAAATTAAACTGAGCAGTGTGTTTTCTTTTGTGCCACATTCGCGGATTTCTTTGTTGGCGGTGCTTCGCAGGCTTTCTACTAGGGCGCCCAAAAAATCAGTTGCTGAAAAAAATAAACTGCAAATGATGTTTTTCATATTTTAATCAAGGCGACTGACTTTAAGTCTACAGCTTGTCTTGTTTACGTGAATTATTGAAGCAAGTATTAAAGGGATTTTTGCTTCCCACCATCTGGACTCTAAAAAACGTAAACGTGGATATCACTAAACCAAACGCCCTTTAAAATGGACAGCTTGAGCATACGCCAACGCGAACATTCTTCTTACGGTTCCGCATACAGTCATCTATCATGCCCTGACAGTTAATGATATTTCTGTACGGAGTGTGTGTCCTTGCAGCGGTAAAAACAAAAACAGAAAATAATGCACTCAGTGATTCCGGGCAACTGCTTTCTTGGTAAGAGGGGATCAAACAGAAGCTCTGTTCCTATCCCAACGGTGATTTTCAACCTTCATAGATTGAGAACAGGTTCGTTTACACGCTCATTTATGTACATTCACAAATTTACTGTGACAAAGAACCCGCCGCAACACCCATAGACTTTCTGTATGTGTTGAACACTCCAATGTACTGAAGAATGGTATCTGACGGACAAAACATCTCTGTCGTTTTGTTGTTGCACTTGGGAGGGGACGGAAGAACAAAGGATTCGTCCATGAAGCTGATTAAAAATTCACTTATCAGGCTCCAGCACTGTGCGATGTCATCACACGGTTGATATTCCAGCTACAACAGGTTAAAAAAAAAAAACAGTTTGTACTAAAAGACAAGGAGTTAATTGGGGGGAGGAGTGCCTTGAGGAGAAGAGGGAGGGAGGAGAGGGCGGGAGTTTTTTTAGATTCACGGAAACTATTCCAGTTCTCATTAAAAACAGTTTCCATTTACAGTCAACTTTCAGAACGGACACCCCGTGAATGCGGACAGCTGCAGCTAGTGTCTCTATAACGTTTTATTGAGGAGCACAATGGTCAAAGAATCTGTAAACATCTTCAGACTTCTCGACAATGTTGTCTACTAAATATGGAGTCACATTTTGGCTCGAAGATATTAGCACTTGAGCGCTACACTGTAAATTCAAGGGTAAATAAAGTTTATTGATTGATTGATTGATACCTCTATGACAAGTCCTTTAAAACTTGGTCCTGCAGAGACTTGGCCAAATTTAAGAACAAAATCTCCATACTCATATCGCTGACCTTTAGCCTAAGAATGGAATCAAAAGAGATGCCCACTTATGCTTCCAGTAGGAGCAAAGGTTGGATTTTTCAAAGGGGGGAGGGGAAGGGGGGGGTCACATGATGCAACACTCAAGGTGCTTATCACATTCTCATGTTGACCCATACATACATACATACATAACCACTACTTAAACTCGAATTTTAGTGTAACTAAACCATACAGCTAACATCTTCAAGGAAAAAAAATGAAGATCTCTAAAACTGGAAAAAATATACACACAAACAAAAAAGACAAAAATTAGTAAAAAAGCAACATATTTTTGAACAAAGTGAGCTTGCAAATGATGATTTTTGAAAAAAATTGGATACAAGGGGGCTGAGACATCGTCATTCAACAAAGGTGATTTTAGGATTTTAGCATGTACTTTGGTTTATCAATTTTCTAATGTTCTTTCTCAAAAGAGAAAGAGGGATATTTCTCCGAAAAGGGGGGTCACAAGCACCCTATAAAGCCCTCTAACTACACCCCTGTCACAGTCAAGGTTATTGCAAGGCGGTAGCTATTGTGCCCTGAGCGTCGGCCTTAATCTTGTCTCAGTGTCGGCATGGAAATGCAAAAACTGATCAATGCCTAGTCACCTTACCCTCACACCTGGCAATCACATCTGTTGTTTAGGTATAGTAGCTGCAGCCACTCCGACAAAACTGCCCAATCAGACTTCAAGTAAGCAGCCCAGATTACTTTTATTGAAAATATGGAAATACACTTGGTCATGACAAAACCATTTATACAGTCAGCTATCCCTTAAGGGACACCTTTCTAAAACCGAAAGTTCAACTTCATGATGGTACATGGTTGCTCACACCTTTTTGCTGACTAATTGAGCTACAAGGCAGACACCCATGGAAAATGATCACTCAGTATAAGTCCTAACAGTGTTGAGGGTCTTGGAGAGAGTTGAATTTAGATTAGCAGCTCTGTTAGGCTCGATTTCCGCCATCTCCCGGGTCTGGTCTTTGATCCTCCCCGAAGAGAGCTCCATCGAGTGGATGAGTGCAGACTCATTTTCCTGAACAGCGGCTGGTAATTAAGCCTACAGTTCTGTGTATCAGAAATCCTCCACTAAGCCCCTGGAGGGGGGGGGGGGGGGGGGCTTAATAGAGATGTGAGGGGGGTATTTGAGAGGAGGGGCTTATTTCATTTAGAAAGGACAATGGTATCAGTTCTCCATAAAGAACTAGAATACAAAGTGGAAAAGATCAAGTACAATAAGGTTGGACGTCATGGAGCAAAGGATCAGAATCAAATCCAAACTTCCACTTGGCAAATAAACCATTCCGGATCAGACCACACAATTTAAGTTTTACAGTCGTAATTGATTAATTAAGTCTATCATTTATTAGTGAAAAAAATTAGGGGAGGGGAGGGGGCTATTAACTTTCTTCCTCTAAAAAGGAGGGGCTTATTTGAGGGAGGGGGGCTGTTTGAGAGGGGGGGGGGGGGGACGGCGGGAGCTCAATAGAGGATTTCCTGTATTCCATAAAGCTGGTTTGTTAGATCAAGTTACCTCAATCTTGGCAGTTTTTCTGGGTGTATAGAATGTCTTTAACTTGGTCATAAGTGAGTCGAAGCCCGAATCAGCTACAAGGCAGGTTCCCGTTTCCAATACAGCAAATGATGAATAAGGAAACTCAGTGCTGTGCAACAGATGAATCAGCTTACTTGCTGTGCCTATCAGAATAATGTTTCAAAGAAATTATGACCTCGGCAAATTCAAGCACACTCCTGTACAAAAATGTTTTTAAGGCGTTTTTCTTAATTAACAGACAACAGAGAAAATCAGAATCATCTTCATAAGGGGATGTCCACATTACATGCAGAAATTGTCTGAAGTTACTAGTAGGTATCTTTGTAATAGTGAAGTAACTGTATTATGGACAGGTTTTGGTGTTAAAGAGGAATCAAACTCTTCTGATTAGTTGAAGTGGAAAGCAACAAAAAACCAAAAGTGATCAGAAATCAGACTACAACAAAAATATTGCCGCCTTGCAGCTGATGTCATAGCGGCCAATTTGCCTGACAAGAATAACACCTTTCAGTCCTCCACTGAAAACTTAACTCCTTTTCACACAAATTATGTGAAAAAATAATATTGTATTTTTTGGTTGGCCAACCTGTCTGTGACTGCCTTGTCACATGATTGCAAACAAAAAATGTTCATATATCTGAGGGAATTCATAACTTAATTAGCCCCATTTCGAAGGCTGGGTGCTGATAGACATCACGTCGTAATCCAATCACTTATCTCACTCAGTTGTTCAAGTCGCCTTTTTTCCCCTCCCTCTTATCCTGGGCGCTTCTCTTGATTTCTCAGTGCCTTGGTTTGTTAATAAAAGATCTCCAAACAGATTCACTAGCTTGACTTGTCTGCTGATGTGCACAGGGCATACAGGAGATAATTAAAACTTTGCCTCTCCCGACCACCGCCCCCCCCCCCCCCCCCCCCCCTCTACAAAAAAAAGTCTCAGTTCCTTTAATCAATAAATCTGAAAGAAATACAGACTTACTAAAGGTTGTGATAGCTTGATAAGTCTCACAGTTAACACACCAAGTCCCAGTTTTGGTGGCACCCATCAACTCTGCACGCTTCTGTAATTTTTCTATAGCAAATGCCTGCTGGCCACTCTTGCCCTCTGGTAGTTCCACAGGAATGACACTTTTTACAGTTAAAAAGAAAGGAAAAATAAGAATTCGTTGCCGTTTTAAGCTTGACACTAATTATCATTATATTCCTATCGTCGATCATGCTACTCACCAGGTGACTCCCATTTTTTCTAAGATGATACACAGCAAAGGAAAAACATTTGAGGGAAAAATTACAATCTCAGCTGGCAAAATTGACCAAATGTCCTTCAACGTGCTCTTTGGCGGCCATCTTGAAACTTAATCTTCTAACGCGTCCCTATCAACGGAGAAGGCACTGGGGACAAGGATCACAAGAAACACTTGAACAAATGAAATCTTGTTCTCTTCTGCCATTGTTTTGAAGCCACGTAACTTTGCAATTACATCTTAACATTGCTCAGGAAAAGACGAAGTTTACGGGTGTTTTGATTTTTTGCAAGGACTTTTATAGTTCAGCCGGATGGGGACAATGTTCGGTCATAAGCACAGGACACCCAGCTCGGTGAGCGGGATCCGCCATATAAAGATTGCAGTTTTACGGCTTATTTAGGGAATAACTGAACTTGCCCTCAAGTGGAGCTCAAAATTTTTCTCGAGCGCGAAAAGCGCGAGCAGGAGAATTTTTATGTTTTCTGCAGCATCAGGGAGCGGCAGGCCTTGCTACTGGCACTAGAAATGAGAAGCTCAGGACTGTGAGAAAGTCTTTGGCTTTTGACGGCAATCATAGTCACAAAGCATGCTGTCGTCCTGACCAACTGTAGAGAGGATCTTCTCATTTGTATACATGTACCACTTCATGGCTTTGCTGTGGTAGTTGGTAAAATCATTCATTACTTCAGAAAAAGGAACAATAATCACATCAAAGAATTTATGTCTCTTCTGTATATTTTTATTAAAACATAAATAAAAATATAATTAGCGTTTATTTACAGTGATGATATTTACACATTATCTGAGGTGTCTGCGAATCGGACTCTGATTTACCCTGTAAGCACATCCCGAGCTCCACTCGAAATGAGACAGTGATTTTCAGTGCGTCAAGATTACGGGACAACGACTAGACGCGAAGTAACTCATTTTGCTTTAGGCTGCGTAGCAGGCACTTGGAAGTAGTGGGCGCAAAAAAAGAACGGGCGCGCGAGAGGGAGACACGCGTCTCGTGCACGAGCAAAGTGACCACACAACGGTATGCTTATGACACATCTGACAAGCCGCTCGAGGTGATCTCAGTCACGACTTGTGAGAGGACAGTCTCTTTCGCGGCAAATACAAAATAAGATCGACCTAAGGGAGGTTTTGTGAGCCCGCGAGAATGAGAAACCCCCACAAACCCTTGTTTTCACTAAAACCGCTGGGCACAAATCCCCCCCTGGGTCGATGTTACATTGTCACAATGCTCCTTGGCAGCCGCTCGGGTTGAAGTCACGCAATGCTTTCAACCCACACGCCAACAGGCTCGACTTCTAGCCGCTCTTTGGGAATTACCCAGAGTTTCCCTCTCTTAAGAAAACCGTACCCGACTAAGCGGCGAAATAGAGCCTGCGCAATCATAGTACTATGGTACAATAGA
Organism: Porites cylindrica; assembly: GCA_964035525.1. Lineage (NCBI taxonomy): Eukaryota > Metazoa > Cnidaria > Anthozoa > Scleractinia > Poritidae > Porites > Porites cylindrica. The sequence continues at coordinate 1,152,678 of OZ037786.1, forward strand.
ACACGAGAAGATGCCTTAATATTCGCCTCGCCCCCTCCAATTGTCTTGCCAGCCTTAATAATGTACTCCAGCCTGGTATGAGGTGCAAAGACGAGAAAAGCGAAAAACCTGCTATCATTGTATTTTCCAGGTTTTTGTTTGCCCATAAAGAAAGTCGCCATTGCCGGGGGCGTTAACAGGAGCGTTATACTCTAAGAGTGCGCTTAGGCTAAGTGGCTCCCACTGCTTTCCTTGGGTCTTCTTTTCTTCTCTTGCGCCCATACTACTAGCAGGGGCTGACAGAGTTCCTCTTATATTGATCCCTCTTGGTAACCCCGTGTTCACAGGTTCCATTTCTGAAGAACATCCAGGGGCGTTATGGCGTTTACTGAACTCTCCTTTACAAGTAGCCATTTCTTCGGTTAGAAACTTGATTTTCTCTCCTCCGACGATAACGTCTTCTTCTTTCTCACGTGGGAGGATGGCCTCGCGAGGGGAGGGCGGTATTTGAACGGAGTGGCTATCTCCTTCTGTGTCTGTTAATGCGAGAACAGGTAATGGTACAAGATGGTGCGCCTAAAAAGGAAAACAAAACTACTTTTTAAGCAAAGTATCTGACAAAACCCTAAAACGATTCAAGTTATACACTGTATAGCCACTGAATAGCCCCGCTTTCACGTGGTACTGTTTATCATTCTGGACAAGGTGGTAGTCTAACATAGTTGAGTCCGTGGATAAAGTGTGACCATTAAAATGAAAGTTACGTAAACAGAACAGTTTCCTGGGGTACTGTTTATCATGCTGTACAAGAGGATCTGTCTTCTTGATCTTGAGACTGTGGGTTAAATTTTTATATCAAAGCAACTGATTTATAATTTCCCGTGGTCCTGCCTATTGCTAAGAGTATAGAACTATCTTATATTAGATAGCTTTTAATTTAAAAATTGGTTTGGTTGTATCTCCCTTTTAAAAATTTAAAACTCTCACCTTTGTCTTGTCCAATATTTGCCGTGGATTGTACCTCGGTGGTCTGATCATGGTCCCCTCAGAAGGTTCCTTTGGTTCAATACTTTTGACCAGTAATTTTGTCTTGTCACGGTTCATGTGAGCAACTCGAAACATGAGTTCCAAACGATGGCGGGTGAACTTAATATCCTGAATTAACTGGCTTTCACTGGCGCGGTCTTCATCAAGAACCTTATACAACAACAACAGCGTTAGTATTGAGTATACTGATCTAGAATGAGACAATCATCTCTTTCTAAAGAAAGACGCAATAAAGCACAGAAAAATTAATATTGACTACGAAAGTGCTCAGTTTTTCTCAGGAACTGTACAGAACCGTAGAGTTCCAGAAGCAACAAAGACAGTAACGACTTCCCGAAATTGACGTTCAAAATTTGAAGTCTCTGATGGTAAGTTCTCTAATTAGCCATTCCCCGTATGTAGCAGCTCTGACGAAAATCCAGAAAATTTATATTAATGTTTTCTCTCAGTGACTAAAATTCAAAGTGACGCCGAGATCTTGAATTACGGCTGTTACACTTTGGGATGAGCACTTTGCACGAAATGGTCACATGGTACAAAAACATCTTGCTGTATCGCAAACCACGTGGTGGAACCTTGAAAAGAAAGATGTTAGCCTTTTGAATGATGAAATCTCTTTGTTGCTCTTACCCCACTGCGTCGTTTGGTTACCGGTCATTTCTCCCCCAAGTCTTTCTCCCCGGTTACTTAGCTTCCTTTTTTAGAACGCGGAATATTATATTTGAAGCGTGCCTGTTTTGGTTTATGGCTTAAAGAACGAGGAATATTACATTTAAAGCGCGCTAAATGACTCGAAAATCGGGGGCGAAATGACCGGTTACCCGTCGTTTGCATCCAAGAAGGTGTTTTTGTTTTATGACGGACCGTTCCGTACAAGAGGCCTATTTTTCAGGATATTCATAAAAAAAAATACTCTTTTTTATTATATGGAGGAGAGTGTTTTACTGGGAACTAAACCACTCGTAGATTCCATACGCCACTTCATCCGGGACCCGAGTGGCGTATTTTCCGTATGTCACCTTTGTGAGTGTCGTATCTTTCAATGACGTCACGATTCCCGCCTTTTACTTTTGTTGAATTGGTTTCTCCATATAATAAAAAGAACATTACACGTTGGCTCGAAGATATGAATTTTATGTTCTCGTGGCAAGAAGAATATCTCACTCGTTCGCTTCGCTCACTCGTGAGATATTGTTCTTGCCACTCGAACATAAAATTCATATCTTCTCGCCACAGTGTAATATCCCCTATTTATCTGATCTCATACCTCATCTTCCTCCTTACAGAAGCTTCTCCGGGCTGTTGGGACATTGTTGTGGAAACACTCTCGTAAGAAAGCTTTATAAGCATTCTGAACAAAAAAGAATGAAACAAGCATGTTACAGGACAGTTGTTTAAAACTGCATTTGGAACGCTACCATTTTAGCTCAAATTAAGAAAAATAGAAACTAAATATGGTGTTCACGTCATTGACAAAACCTTTACTTTCATTATTTCACACGAGACCGGTGGTGATTTTACAAATTCACAAAAACCCGTTTAATGTCGATTCGGTCCTTATCATCATCATTATTGTGGTCAGTGTTAACCACACTCACCCCTCCCATATGATAAGACCATTACCTTAACATCCGGGGGTATCATATTGTCCTGTTTTTGAAGTTTAATTTGTGAGTTGTTCCTCAGAGTACCCCACAAATCTCTTGCTCCAATGCCACTTACTTGAAAGAAAGAAATGGAATACACATGAAAATACGTGAGGACCCATCATCATAAGTACTATTATCATTATCGTCAGCATCATCATCAATGTCATCGTCGTCCTCGTTATTATTTTATTCGATAAAGCAGGCTTACGTAAAGCTGATGCGGACCTGCTACAGCAATACCGCAGACATTTAGACGCACATGTTTTAACAAGAATCAGAACACTGAAAGAGCGGTGATTCAGGGTGTTTCTTCCCTAACCATGCAATCGGAATCCTTAACTTTAACCATTTTAACTTATTAAACCTGAGCGTGTGGTCTGACTAATTAATTAAGCTGTAGTATGAATTACATTTTGTTCTAACTTCTGATTTCTGTTGTAGATTAAATCCTAAAATGACACGAGCTGTCTTCGTTGCTTTCTTTTTGAAATCTACTGAAAAAATCGTAGGTCACTCCTGAGAAGATTAACGTCAAACATGTTACATACATTTTCTGTTCACCACCACTGGATTAAGTGTCTTCTTGGCTCCTTCACGGAATGTCGGGTGCAAAAAATCCTCGGCCTCAGAACCCAATAACTTCTTAAGCTGAATATCAACAGGATCAAGGAGCAGTTCCTTAAAGTTATCTGTCAATAACGCACTCTCGTATCCTGTACCATGACTGCTCCCTAGACTCAGTTGAGCTGGAGATTGAGTTTTGGAGCTCGTATAACTGTTACGTTGGTCGGATGATAGCTTTGTCATGTGTCCAGGTTCATGACTGCTAATAACACGGACATGTGATTTTAAACTGAGGGCTTCCTTCCTATCTTTAGCTGTGAACGTGAAAGAGATCAGTTTTGGTAAGAAAAAGGATTTACTGATAATGTGAGGCGCCTTTTACTGGTTTTTAACTATAATTTCGTATTGAGACTATTCAAGCAGGTTCTTTTAACATTTTAAATTAGCTTGAAAGGTGTTTGCTTTTGCTTCCTGCAATTTTGACAGACTAATTTTAAGTCTTAATGCCTGCTGAAAGTTTTTCTCTTGTTTCTCAACAAAAACGCTTTCATATTAATGAATTTTCCAAACCAGATAAACTGACATTGCAGCAAGACTGAGGTTGAAGAACATTATACATTCGATTTTACAATGACTTCCCATATAAATAACAAAAGAACTTAATTTTTAAATTTTGGCATTTTGAGAACCTGGGAAATATGTATAAATGTTATTTTTATACATACAAGTATGTGGATCACAAAATTTTCATGACTATTTTCTATATTACATTGGCTGCAAGTTGAGACACCTTGATGGTACATGTTATTTTTTATACACAATAAAAACTAGTTTGCTTGAATTAAGGTACATTTTGACTGCTTTGCATAAATTCTACAACACTATTTTTTTTAAAAAAATTGGTTATACCCTTACCTAACACATCTTTAACAAAGTCTGTATACTCCTTTGATTTGGCCATTCTTGATAAGCGTTTGGCTTCTTTCAACTACATAAAAAACAAGGGATTGTTTAGACCTGCTTACCATAAAACAAGTTACTAAGAAACCATGCATATAATATTAACTAGACTCCAGACAGTCACAATGTTTTACTAACATTTTGCACATAGTTGAGTCACCAAAGATTATTATAACTAACAAAGCATACAATATTTTTAACAGTTCTGAAAATGACACTTTTTTGATTCTTAAAACTGAAAATTCATTTTAGAGGAAAATTGGTGCAAATAAAAGGATTCCAAGTTTATAATAAATTATTCATAATAAAATTTAATCCTAAGAAATCAACTAAATAATTAATAATATGGTATTATGTGGTAAGAAATACAAAAATTGTTGACATCAGTCTAAGCCTTCTTTAAGCAGATAAAACAGAGTGAATAATGACATTATGTCATCACATACTACATGTACAGTAAACCTTAAGTCTTGTAAATTGTAATTGTAATTTGTTTACCCACGGATCACTAAAGAGTTCATAAGAACTCGTTGAAACGTGTCCGTGCGTTCTAGATCGAATTGGAATTTGAAAGTGTTGGTTTTTAAGGAGAGGGGAAAACCGGAGTACCCGGAGAAAAACCTCTCGGAGCAAGGGAGAGAACCCACAACAAACTCAACCCACATATGGCGTCGACGCCAGGATTCGAACCCGGGCCATATTGGTGGGAGGTGAGTGCTCTCACCACTGCACCACCCTTGCTCCCAAGGTTCTTAATAATATAATATTAATAAAATAATAATAAATAATAAAGGATATTTTAAGAGGAGGCCTGATCCAATCACCAAAAGGTGGTTTTCAGAAGGGTCCTCTAAAATAAAGGACAAAATTGCATTAAAATATAACTAAAATATGGCTAAAAACTAAGACTACAACTAAGGTTTAAAACTAGAACTATTAAGATTAAAAATACTAGCTAAGGTTGGAATGGTTTAATAAAAACTGTTTCAGGTCATGTTTAAAAAATTGTTTGTGGCGTCAAAAAACTAGAACTAAGGTAAAAATACTATAAGCTATCGATCACCATACCTGCCATCGTTTTTGCTCTATTTTTGCCTGGCGATTTTTAAACAGAATGTCTTGTCTTCTGATTAACTCATGTTGAATGGAGACCCTTTCCTTCAGATATTGATAATGTTCATCCTTCTCATCTTGTTTGAGTTTTGACCACATTTCGTACAGACGGATGCATTGCTAAAGGCAAAATATAGAACAGAACAGCCATACAGTTAATTCAAGATGTTAATTGTTTTCACTTACCTATTTTGATATTAAGCAGATGGAAGGAGTTCCAAAGTCAACCTTCAACTGGTATATGTTAGAGGTCAAATTTAAATCCAGATAAAATTTTATAACCTAGGTTGATTCTCTTCCTGTTTGTCCTATCCCTAAATATTCATGAATTACAGTAGGGCTAGGAGACAAAGAAAATATTGAGAATCAACCTAGGTTACAAAATTTTAATCTGAATCTAATTTTGACCTCTCACATATATATAGTGTACCTGCAGAGCCACGCCCAAAGTACCCCCCACCACCCCTGGCCCCATCATTGAACACCATCCCCAGGGGAACAGGAATGAAAGTGGTACAGATTTAAGCCATCTTGCTTAGGGGTAGAAATTGTAGGTTTTGGTATTATTTGCGGTGTTCAGGATCAAAAATTAATTTTCTTTGCTCATAAAGGTATTGCTCGAGGTTGCGAGTAACAAAATGTTGGAGTATGGCCTCTTTTAGAGGTCAAATAAAGCCTGACCCAAGCACAGATTAGTCTCCTTTAGGGGTTTGATTTTAGATTTTCGATGAGTATCCCCAACTCTTCATTATAGGATTGCCCCCCATCCCCTCCCCCCTTAACACCATCCTTAGCAAAGGCAAGTGTTTACCTCTTCTCGTTCTTTAGCAGCCTTAGCTTCAGCTTCAGCTTTCTGCTTCTCAGCGTTAATGTGATGTTTGCTCTTACTTTTCTTGGAATGAGTAGAGCTGGCAGCATTGCTGGTTGTGTCAATAAGCCTAAAAAAATTACACATTTCACTCAGCAACATTCTTAATTACATTCTAAGAATGAAATAATTCAGTATTCATTCTCTTTAGTGGCTTTTTAGAGATAAATTAAGAAAAAAATATTTCAAATTAATCAACAATAATTAACTAGTGGGTTCATGTGTATAAATGGCACACACAAAAATTCATAACAACTGGAATTTAAAAACCCAGGGGGTTTCCAGGTGGGAATGTTGACAATCCATTTAATTAAGAAATGACCTGCTGTGTTTCAAACAAACATGAAAGTACGTGCTGAGCAATATAAAATATTGTTTATTTAAACAAAGTTAATTGTATGAAGGTCGACCTTCTAGCATACATGAAGACCATTGCTTGGTTTTCAATCTGATAAAAATACTTATTTTCTTCTGGGCTTTGGTTTTCCCTGTTCAAAACAGGGAAAACTTGATACCATTTAGGATCCACCAAAAAAGAGAAATACGCTCATAAGATGAACCATCACTGACAAAGTTAACAAGAGTCTAACTGAAATGTGCACAAACAGATTTAAGGCACCTCACATGTGCAGTTGTTAATAAGCAAGCAAGGATACAATCGTAAAAGTAAAACTCAGCGGCAAGTTAACCACATTGCAAAATCAAAAAATCAAAGAAAAATAGAAAATCAAACCCATAAAGATGCAAGAAAAAGCACCAAAGTAAACATCGTAAAGCATGCATGCTTAACTTCATGACATCCACCCAGTGCTTAACATCAAACTCACCTTTGTTTCGCGTTGTTCTTTTGGGTATAAACGCCCGGTAAAGCCGGTAACACCGAGGAAAGCGACATTTCATCTGACCATTTTACTTCTCTTTAACATCGTACTCTCCATTGCCTTGGATATCCAGAAAATTAGAAGCCAATAAATGTACATTCGACTTTTCGACGTTCCATCATTTCCATAGCAATAAACATGAGAAGCAATCGTCTGCAAGCTTGGGAAAACCTGGTGACTAAAGTCATTGGAATGAACGCTGGTCAAGAAAAAAGTAGGCTCATAATATTTTGGAAGAGTCTGCTGGTCATTAGTTTGCAGGCGTATTGATGATTCCACCAATCAGAAGGCGCCAACTAGTCTACAAGCATTGGCATTTTGCGTAATCAGCCGGTACTTTTTGAAACGTTCAGAGAAGAGTTTGAAGTCGTAACAATTTTATATAGATCGGCTAAGCTCTTTCCATTTGTTATGTGGTTATTTATTGTGCTCTCACTAAACACCTTGCTTAGCTTCCACCTTTGGCAAGCAGAAGCGAAGTTGAAGGACGGTGATTGTGAAGGTCAGTCTGCATAATCTCATGTAGTTGATAGACTTCAGCTGTTTTTTCGACACGTATGGATAAAGTTAGAACAGGAACCTCTTTTGATCAGAATCCTTTTAACCTGATAAACAGATCTATTTTACAGCTTTGCGACTTTGACTAGGTACATAGAATTAAGATCAGGATTTCTATGACAGAGTATAATCTGAGTTTCAACTTGATTGAGTTTATTGATGGGTCCAAATCAATTTTGATCTTAAAATGCAAATGAGCTTAAATTGGTATATGTGGATACCCTGAACGTAAGAAAAAATGGTGACCAAACACACCTGGTTGGTAAAAAGTGAAACATGATTCCAAACAAGGAGAATGCTTATTCAACTTTAGCCATTTTTGGTCAAGACATCGAGTGATACTATGCTTTGTGTGTGACGTTTTATACTTTAATATAACAGTTTTTTATGTCAATTGTCCAGCTGAATTTTTGTGAGAATAGGCCAGATGCTTGATATCTGTTACAAAAATATTTGAAAAATAAAATTACAAAAATATTTGATGTTTGAAAATCCTATTTTCAGAGCGTGGTTGACCCCCTGTTAAGAGTCAAATGTTTTGATCTTGTTTTTCAGTCTGTATAAAGTTCCTTACTAATTTTGCCGCTAAACTGTCCAGTGATGATTTGTCAGATCTTACCAAAATCCAGGACAAGTTAAAGGCAACTTGCAAGAAAGCAAAAACCAAAGAAAACAGATTTGTAAGTAAAAGAACCCTGTTGAAAGCCAATGGATCTTTACGCTTAGACACATCAACATGCTGCGTTTGAAGAGTCAGAGTTGTACTCCAGGGCTCAATCTTGTACATAGTTGAATCATAAGCTTCTCTGTTATGTTGCTTAAAAGAAAGGAGCAAATAATACTTTAAAAGCAGGATACTGTGAATAGTGATAATTAACAATTAACTGGATTTGCCTGTGGTTGAGAAGTCGAGTAATGCCTGGCCTCTGCTATCTATTTTAACCCTTTTTAAAAAGCCCTAAGAGTGATCAACATCAAATTTCTCCTTGTAATATCAATGCTTTGTAAAACAGAGTTGTCATGAGAATTACTGACATGATCACGCAAGATGAATTGGCTCGATATTTTATCAACTTCTTCCCTCTATTTCTGTAGGAAATGAATAGGGGCAACAAATGAGAATTCAAATTTTGATCTTAGTGTTTAAAGGGTTAATCAACTTCACTGAGGCACCACCAGGTATATCCCTTCTGCCTGCCCCACCCCACCTTCCCCCCAGGAATAATGTGCATTATTTTTTTCACTAGTGTTACTACATTGGAGGAACAGCTGATGCCGCTACTGGGATGTTAAAGGAAGTTGTCAAGCCCCTTAGTTATCACATGCCAGCAGACAAGATCTGTGAGAAGCTTAAAAAGCAAGATGCACAGATCTGTGAGCTTCAATATGGTGAGTGAGAAAATCAATATGTGGTCTCAGCATGCAAATAAAGTAGTGTCTGATAGCCCAAGGCTAGAGGATATTCCTATCGGACTACTGAATTCCCCAACAGGAAAATGAAGTTTTTTGGAGAATTTAATTTACAGAAGAACTGTAATCAATCCTGTCTAGGCTAAAATCCAAAAAATTCCCAAAATCTGGGAGACTGTACCGCCTGGTCTCAAGTGTCTGCCATATCATAAGTTTAAGAAAGAATGGAAGTCCTGTCCTCTAACCAACCAAATCTGACCTTGCTTTTATGTTCTATCACTGATATTATCTGAGATTTTATTCCTCTCTTTACTGCTGCCAATTATTTCAACATGATGGTGTCCAAAAAGAAAGCTCTTGCTACTTTGGACACTGTACACAAATGAACTTAATATCTTTTAGTTAATTATTACTTGTCAGCTACTTTATTTTCCTACGTACGTACACTTATGTAAATATCTTATATAGTGTGAAATAAAGAATTGAATTGAATTGAATTAATTGAAATGGCTCTTGAGCTAGTATGTGCTAGTTATATCTTTCCTGAACAGCAAACTAGAAGACTGACTATCTTTGCACCCTTGGTCTGTTATTAGTAACAGCAAAACTCAACTAACTGGTCGTCTTGATTATTCAAACTTTTTGCAACGTTCTGGAACTAATGCACTTTGTTTTCATGGTTGCAGACAAGCAGATTGATCTGAATAATGTGGACTTAAAGAAACTGCGAGTTAAACAGCTCAAAAAGATCTTGAGTGATTGGGACGAAGATTGTGTTGGATGTTTAGAAAAATCAGACTTTATAAAGAAGATTGAACTGCTTAAAAAAGAACACACCGAGCTCTGATTAGTTTTGTAGTTCTAAATAACTTAAATGAAAGATTTTCTAGACTGCCTGTTCATTTATAATATTTCAGAAATCTGTACTTCTTTTAACTTCTGCAAAAGCTGCAGCCGCAGAGTCTGATTAGTGGCCTATTTTTGTCTCCTTTCACTAGCTCGTTATTGTGAAACAGGATGATTAGTTTGCTATCAAAGACCTCAATATTATTATTTAAGCCCCAGTATCCGCATACAAATTCTCCCATGAACTGATGTCCATGTATTTCCTTAAATAGTTAGTTGAGAGAATTTGATAAAAGGTCAAAGCATTTTCCCTTTGGTGATTCCTTTAATGGTTTTCATGATCTTTTCTCATAATGATGTCTCGGCACTGTTAGGAGAAAATTTATGTCGGTCAAATTTGGGACTTGAAGGGTTCAAAAAGGGAAAGACTGCTTTACAGTTGTAGTGTTTGCTCCGCATCCCAGCCTTTGAATAAAAGCCACTCGGGGTACATATGGGACCTTTCTCTTTTCATGTGGAACTAGTTAGCGTAAGGAAAGCTTTGCTGTATTGGATTGAAGAAAAAAGTCAGCTGTGAAGTTTGCTAGTGGTGGTAAAAGGGTATCATGCATTGCTTATCAAATGTGGGACTTATGATCAAATCACCAGTTTTCCTCTTCCCCCTAAGTTCTTTGTGTGTTCTATGCCACTTGAAATGGCTAGCGGGTACTATAGGAAAGCTAAGTTCCTTGTCTTCAAAAATGGTCTGTGTATTATCTCAGATAAAAACAGTCATAGTAAGGTTTTGAAAATAGGTCATCTTGCCTTTATTACAGCATTTGGTTGTGCAAGTGCCGCAATGTAAGTTTCTTCCAATTTTTGGAATGAAGCTGAGGTAACATGTATGTATATTTAACTTCATGGTAAAGGAATTCAGAGAAAATTTTAATCAAGTTTGATATATTGCCACAAACTTGTTTACATATAGCCTTTCATTTGTGACAAGGTTAAATAAAAAAATTTCTAGCTTTCAGTGCGATGTCTTCTGTTCAATCATTTTCTTCTGACCAGTATCACATGACCATAATGTGGGCTTTGGTGTCGACCCATCGAGTTGCATGTTTTTTTTTTTAATTATCCGTTAACAAGTTACTTGTTTTCACCCGATTGTAAGGCTCAACTCTCAGTGGATTTCTTTTCAATGGTTACAAGTTTACTGTCTGTAGTAAAATATAAAATTGTTTATGGGAGCTTCGTTTTAAGCCTTGGCTAAATCTATATATTAATATTATTACTTAACAAGCTGAGGGTAATGGGGTCCCGAAAAAGTCGAATAATTATTTCACGTACATCCATCACAACATATTTACAAAATACTCTTTATTTGCAGATTGAATCTCATATTTTCAGCATTTTTATCATATATCGCCTTGAAGGCACACAGACTTTTCTTATGAAAAATTAAAATCTATATTTACAACCCGGTAAAAAAACGCTCTACAGCCGTATAATAAAAATCTTATCTACCATATCTATGTTCATATGTCACGATTTCAGCTAGGCATAAATATATCAGGCTACAAAAATATCTTCTGAATACAATGGTTCATTGAAGTGTTGAATAGATGCAGTACCCTTTTATCCATCACAAGAGACACAAAAGTTAGATAAGGAATTAGAGGGATTTAATTAACACGAACTATCTGATCCCGAGGGAAATAGTTAAGGCCTTTCCCGACAGTCTCTATGACCAAACACGGCGAAGCACTTAACTATGCCACCTTGGAAAAAAAACTACTAAAGTACTTTTATCTTCGATTTGGGTTTCTATGAGAAGGAACAAAACTATCCAATTTTGTCTTCTAAGCGCGTACATTTAAGCAATATTCAACACTATAATTAACCTTAAATCGTCTTTGTTTTTGTTTTTACAATGTATTTCGCATTAAAAAAAAACAACAATTCACTTCATCGTTTTGAAACAATATACTAAATTAAATTCCTTCTTCTTCAAAAAAAGATAACTACAATTAAAACAACAAAAATAACCTTTCAATCCCCATTAGAAAAAGAGAAATTCTCTATTCTTGACCTGAAGGGGTCATTGCATCAAACTGACGATGAAATTCATTAGCAACATTTACAAAGCAACATTCAAATGGACGTTTTTCAACAAAAAGCAAAGCAATAAAACAATCAGATCTTTGAATAAAGTGCATGCAGCCAAGTACTGGAAAGCGATTGTGACAAAGGCAACCAGGGCACGTTTTGTGACGCACGACTGGTTTGGATTTTGTTCTGATTGGTTGAGAGATTGGCGCACGGTGAGATTTTACAGCCAGTCACAAAGAAAAGCAACGCAAAACTACAGCAGTCCAGAAACGCAACTGACTATCAATCTTAGGACCTCTTTCAATGATTAAGTAACTGAAATTGAAAATAAGAATTAATGCCGCTAGCTTTTAGGGATTGAAGGGTTTTAGACTAAAATATAAATCATAAGCAAAGATTCTCTGTAGATTTGCTCATTTTTTGGAAACAAAAATTTCAGTCAAAAGCAATTCCTAAAAATAGTAGTAATAAAGAAAATAAAAAAAATTTCTTCTGCGTAAATTCGATACAAAGATTTGATTGATACTGCGGATATCCCTTATAAAGGAAAACCGCATTAACTAGGCGATAAGAAATATTACAAAGAAACTGTGCAATAAATATCACATTAGCCTATTAAAAGTCTGTCCCTAATTTCTACATATGGGTAAGATTAATTAATTTAGGTTACTACAAGTTTAATGATTAAGTTTAAAATATCTGACTGTTTATTGCAAAGACATGAGCCTTGCAAGCGAAAAGGTAAGTTACAATATTTCTTTCCTTTAAAAAATACCACAGTAAACTGGATATTCAAACTTATATCTATGATGTTATGATCTCATTGCTCTTAAATGGCCAAAATTCCGTAAATGGAACCTGGTATCAATAATGCCTGACAGGCGGCTTATACGTTAGCTGCCATTTTGAAATACGCTGTTTTGAATCAGTCTCCACAACTGACGGGTCGGACTGAAATAAAAAGACCCTCAACAAATAGCATGAGCGCATCAAGGTCACGTGTCATGGACAGGTTCTTGCACGACGCGCAAAAATTTCGTTGCACTAACACCGCTTCCATTTAGCTGTACTTGTTACAGATCTGTGATCACCAACTCGCTGTCGGGTACCATTTGAATTCCACCCGACCACCGAAGCGACACATTCGGAGATGTTCGGAGACTGTCGGCCTCCGCGGTGGTGCGATCCTCGTCGAGGCACTCTTTATCGCTACGTGATTCGCCGCCTACTTCACGACGACTGCTAGCGTCGGCTAGAATCTTTCCAGCAGCTTCGTGCAGTTCATCTTCGGAAACGTCGAAAGCTTCGGCAATTTCCTGTTCGGCAACCCTAACAAGTGGGTCGTCCACGGTAATCGATATTCCTTCGTCGATTAGTGCGTCCTCGAGAAGGCTTTTCACGCTTTCCGTACGGTCTCGCTCAATGTCGCGTGGTGAACAAGACCCTTTTTCTACTTCTCTCGGTGAAGGCCAAGGAACTATGACTCCCGAGGTTTCACTCCTGCTGCGCTGTCGTAGATATGCTATTGGACCGTGTATATAGCCTGCAGTGGGTAAAGGTAAACTTGAAGCTGCCTTCACGCCAGAATGACCTTTTATTGCAGGTAAAGAACCCAGATCATCCGGTTCTCTTAATAATGGAAGTTCATGATATGGCTTACCAGCCTCGCTTTCATTCGCGTTTTCGTCCCCTGATGTCCCGGGAACAAGAAATTGTTTCTCGCTGAAAAGCTCGGTATGCTGAAAATGAATGAAAAAAATATTGAAACGAATGAAAGAATGTAGAATCGAAGAAATGCGATTCATGATACAACAAACATGTTGTACTACAGGGGAAAACGTTTCTAGGATTAATGAAGCGTTGAAGAGATCGTTCGCAAAACTGGAATCGACTACTTTGTATTTTCTTTGGGTAACTAACTATAAGTTTCAGTCAGTGACACAGGCGACTCGGTAGAATAAAAACCGAGTTCCGATAGGGACCTTTAGTTCTGACTACGGCGACGTCAATGAAAACCGCCAAAAAGCAATAGGTTTAAAATTCTGAAGCAAAACAACAACTTTGCACGTGCATTACACTTTTTTGTACTTTTCTTTGCCGTCACTACAACGCTACTCAGACGTGAAAATACTTACTTTCACGTTTTATCGATGGAGAACGTAAACAAGCGAGGTGGAAATATTCTGTCTCTAAAGTTCCCCTATACCTTTAGTATTGTGGCTAAAAATCCCATTTCAGAAGCGCAGGAAGTAGTATTTATTTTTTTCTGTCACATACCATCTTTTCACTGAGATTCGACATGGATGAACTCTTCTTCTTGGCCTGTACCAGACTCCCACTGCCAGGGAGTAAAGCAGAAAGGCGAAAAGAGGCAGGACGTGTAAATCTGTTTGGAGTTCTCATGCTGCAAAGGAAAAAGAATATATAAAAAGCTATACTAGTTCAGGCTATTTTCCATCTTTTTAAAAAGCTAAAACTTTTCTTGGCTTCAACTGAATTCCAAAAAATGAAACAGTTGTGCTATTTAAGATTATATTTAGACATTGGAACTTTTTCCGGATCATTTTACGTTCCTGTGAAACTGCCCACCTAAGTAAGAACTAAGTGTTAATGTTGGTTTAGGGGAGGGGTGGGTGGGCAGTTTCCCAGAAACGTAAAATGATCCCGTTATTCTTTCGTCGGTTAAAACAGATGGCAAGCTTGAAAATGGATTGAAACGTGAAAAAGATGATGCTATGCCTGCAGTAATCACCCAAAAAATATATTATGGTTACTATAATAGCGTTCCCTGATGAAATCTGTTCGATATCTTCTTCATAACTCTACAGCTCAGCATTTTGTGTTTGGGTACAGGTACTAAGTAATGACTTCAGGACAGAATAAATCTCAAACAATAAATTGCAGTGGTCCAGTCATCTTAACTTGGCAGATTCAGCAAAATGCAGGCAGCCTTAACACTGAGCAAACAGCATGCAGTTTCCTCTTAACGTAACATCGCTTAGTCTATAATAAACCAAACGAAGCGTTACGTGTACAGTTAAAGCTTTTTACCTGTGACGCGGCGATGAGGAAACAGCATTTTTCAGACTCTCCCAGAAACCTTTGTGCTATGAGAATAAAACAGTGTTACTTATCTCATACAACGCAATTCTCATTAGACAAACCCGTCTCGGTTATGGTATGAGGTTGGTCTAACTATCTGTCGGTCGGTGGGTTATACATTAAGACCATTCAAATGAAAGTTGCTGCAGGAATTCTTTCTTTTTAGCCTGTGAAAATATCCGTTTCTCCACGCTCTTCGCCGCTGGGGTCGTTCCGCGCGAAACGTCCCAGCGGCGAAAAGCGCGGAAAAACGGATGTTTTCGCAGGCTACTTTCTTTTGGACCGTTTATTACACTATTCTGCGGAGTAGTAATTCCCTTGGGTGCGGTTTGTGCTTTGGTTCTAATGTATTAACAATGCGGATGGCACGTGAAAGATGGTTCAAATTTTTGACGCTGTTGATGAAGGTTTAAAGTATTACCAATCAATTGAAAGCTTAGTCAAACAGAGAGAAAAGAAGTTCTATTTTTTCTATTTCACAACTATAAGCTGGAATTGCGATTATACAGGGATTACCTGCGCTTTTTGAGAATCGTCCTCTTTTAAATACAGTTCATCATCATCGCTACCCAGCTGACCAGAAATAGCGCGGCGCAGTTGGGGGCCAAGCCCGTGAAGTGTTCTGAGACCAGCCTAACAATGAAAATAATAATCGTGTCAGACTTGATCAGTTAAAAATAATAGTCGTATCAGACTTGATTAGTCACCAACGCTTACCTGCAAAGCCACAGTGCTATTCCCTTGAACTTCATTAGCCTGATCCTGGGCCCTCTGTCTCGCTTTGAAGCGCCGGAAGTATTCTTGAATCAGGTAGGTAGCATAGAACTTGCCTACTGTAACATCGTCATCTGGGTAAAAAAAGAAATAACATTTCATCCGTCACTTAAGAGTGGGGAGGGTTAGATGAGGAAAAATCAAGTAATTGATTTCGACCATTTCAATCTCAGAGACATCAGAGAGATTTTAGCTACGGCCAAATCAAACTTGTCTTGCAACAAAATAGGTTGTTGCAAGTTGCGTGAATACTACCTTCTGATTGAATATAATTACGCGGGAGTCACGCCATACATGGGATTTGCGTCACTAGTTGCAAAATAAGTTTGTCTCTGGCCGGTAAAACGTACGACATACACAGATTTTGTTGAACTCCCTACTTTCTGCAACAACTTTCCGCAACCTCGCTATTCAAATAGTATTCACAGGCAGGAAATGCTCCCATTTTCAATGAACTTGATAACACAGTGGCAGATACTTACGCGTCCCTGGAGGCTGCACTACTCTATCTAGGAGCTCTAACGGCGTTTTAGGCCAGATGCGGAGAATAATATTCCTAACTTCTGCATTAGCTTTGTCGATTGAACCTTTCCCTGTAGAAAAACAAGGAAAACAAACAAAAAACATGAAGGAAAAAATAGAGCAAATAAGAGCGAAGAACCACCATATTGACTATGCTGGACGTCTTGCATCGATTTGCCCTGTTAGTTGGCACACTGGCACAGAAAATAAAACCAGGTTCCGAAAGTATTTTGGTATTGCCTGAAACTGGATTTAAATCACCTTGATGAGGGATTCTGTACTTAATACCACAAAAAACGTTCTACCACCCTGTAATAAGACCAAATTTAACGGCCAAGCAGTGAAGTTACCGGCGTGGCTGGCAGGATTAGCAGGCGGGAAGAGCCACTAGTGCTGCAGCTATTTGGCGGCTCTACCGCTGATCGCGTCGCGTGGCAGCTCCGCCCAGCTGCACGAGCCTGCAGTATTCGAATTAACTGGGTCCACTGCATATCAGTATACAGGGCTAACAAGTGAACAATCATGCAATTTCTTTTCTTTACCACAAGAGGTAGTGTTGACATTTTGCATTCATTTCCTTCCATGAAGGGATTTCGTTCTTGTTAAAGACTTACTTGATTTCCACTCTACATCTTACCTTCAGGCCTTTTGATGTTAAGAGAAGATCTTATAAGTCCAAACAAAGTGGCATTAAAGTCCACCATCCCATCTTTGGTCAGTGGCATGTTCATCGTGACCAGGCGCTGAGGAAAAAGCAGATCAAATAGTTGTATTATAATCACCCTTACGCCTCAGAAAATTCTCAGCAGGGCAATATATAACTTTCTGAAATAACAGGAGGAAATACCCCTGGGATAATCGGTAGGTCGTTACCTTGCAGGCTTCCCTATGCGGGCAGAACTTTCCAAATCCCAAGGGTGGCGCTATTCTCTTTAGCAAAATTACAATATCCACGTGCTTGACGCAGCCTCGAGCCTCGGGATCATACTCGGACCAGACCCTCACGTACTCGTCCAAATGATGTGGGCCGAGAATTGACCAATCACGAGTCAGATAGTCAAAGTTGTCCATGATGACAGCGACGAACAGGTTAATGATCTAAAAGGACAGAAAAGAAACTGTGTTGTACCGAAAGAAAAAGAAACCTTGTGGTCTGGCAAATAACTAGGGGCGCCAACAAAAATTTTTCTCACAATAATGATTTAAAGTTAGTTGAAATTAAGAAACAAATTAATTTACCGGCATTGGGAAGTTTGTATTATATGAAGACTGGAAAAAGAAAATCGATATACCACACATTAATAATACTCATCCCTTACCTTAGAACCATACAGTTGGACCATGAAAGTCTCGAAAATGATTGACTACTAAGGTACAATGCCGAAATGTTGAATTTGGCCCGCATTGATAAGGTATGTACTGGCAGGCTCTTTAGCAACCTCGTTCCCAGGGTTCTCTCCTACACGTAGGAGAGAACCCTGGGAACGAGGTTGGCTCTTTAGCAGTGCAGACGGATAATTCAATTTTCCATCATAAGTACAGCCTTTTAACGCTACCTAAACAATAATTCTCACCAAAAATGAACAAATTGAGTAGAATGAGACGAAATAGAAGTAAGCGAAGTCCGATCCACACAATCCCGAGGGTTCTTGCGGGTCCGCTCGAGGGTCGCACTTCACGTCATCCCGATTTGTACACGCCAACATAATTTGCTGCCAGTTTTCCCCAGTGGCAGATCTAAGAGAAAAATCGTATCGATAGTTTTACCACTAAAGAGAAAACAAAATGTAAAATTAGTTTTGAAGCAAATGTCACCAACAACAGTTTTCGATACCTGAAGAGCACCATCAGAGACTGAGGGAATGTTTGGAAGTTGTTATTTCTCGTTATTTGCGTGTCCGAGTCCAGTGCAATGCGACCAAACATCTACAAAACACAATACGTATTACGCATGTGTCACAGATTTAATCTAACTTCGGTTAGTAAGGTATTCGACGCAGCGCCGAGATCCTTGTTCTGGGCCTTCGACGGACTCAAGAATTATGGGAAATGCGTCACGAATTTTCCTTCAACCTGATTGGCAAATCGACAATGGCATTTTTAACAGGCCAATCAAATCAAATCAAATCCTGGTACACAGGTGATGGCCCAGAACAAGGATTTCTGCGCTGTTTCGCAGACGGACTTAGTTCCGTCTGTGGCGCAAGCAGTAAGTAATTGAAGAGAGCAGATTTCAGTTGTGTTGGAAATACTCTCATTATTTTACCCATAACTTGGGTTCGATCACGCTCGAAGAAAAGAAAACAGAGGGCAAAAAAATGCTCAAAACAATGAAAATTTGAGCCACTTCTTCTAACTTTACATCTTACCTGCATTCCAATTACAGCATAAATGAAGAACATCATTACAATCAGAAGTGCAACATATGGTAGAGCCTGTAACAAAAAACAAAAAGCAGAATCACGCAAATGAGAGAACACTTTATCTTCTACTTACAAGCTTAAAGACATCGATCCGCTAAATACTACAAAGCAGTAGGCGATTTCTCGGCAGGATGTTCTACCTAGCCGACAGCCTTCACACATCTAGAAATTACTTGTCGCTACTCATAAATGGCCGTACATTGGCGGGCACCATGTTGGAGAAGAAAGTGAACATGTTTCTGCCAACAATAGCTACCCGTAGTCCGGCACCCAAAAACAGGTACATTTTAAACGAAGCTCACCTGGAAGGACTTGATAAAGGTCCAAAGAAGAGTCTTGATCCCAGACCCTTGGTTGAGAAGCTTCACGAGACGCAAGGCGCGAAACAAACGAAAGAATCCAAAAGCAAACATTTGCTCACTCTGAGGAAATAACATGTATCAACATTACCAAAGAGAATGAGGGTGATATAAACTGTTTTTCTGTTGTTGGGCTCCAAAAAGAAGACTTTGTCCCAAGTAAAACACAGCACGAACTCATAAGTTAGAACCACCCTGTACGGCATACTAGTAAAATCCAACTAGTGGTCTATTATCAATGCTGCGTTCTGATTGGTTGAGCTACCACTAGGCTATATGTTATAGCCCACTAGTAGCGAAAGCGCCGGTTTTTTGGCGGCAAGAAAGGATTAAAGTCTAGCTTTAACCTGCTGAAGTTGTTTTGTCTCGATATTTTTTGACCTACTAGTTGGAATTATTCCTCTCGCCCTCATGGCCTCTGAGCTATTGACTCAGAGCCCAGTCGGGCTCGAGGAATAATTGTTAAATAAACAGCATTGCAGGAAAGTACCGTTTAGCAGTCTTTATTTGAATGGCCACATTTTAGGATTTCATGAACAGACTCGAAAGTTAGAGCCATTTGGTACAGCATAATTAATAAACACTGTGTTTTTTACTAAGAGAAAGCACCAATCAGTAGCCTTGTGTGACTGGTCACCCCTAGCATTAAATTACAGACTCTGAAAAGCCATAGTACTATTACTAACTATGGTAAGGCGCATATTACAACAGTGCAACTGAAATCAATTTGCTCAGTAGCTTGTATATTAGCGTCTTGCATATGAATAAGTGGAGGCATTTACATGGAAAGTGGATGTTAATTATGAATCACCTCGAAACGTTTTCATTAAAAATTTTCATTATTGCTCGGAGAAGTTAACGAATTATTTACCTTCCAAGATCTGATGACTGTCAATAAAAGTCATAAAACCGCTCAATTTTTGGTTTACTTTACTTTTAATGTAACGTATTTAACTTTATGAAATCATGCAAAATCAAACATCTTTAAAACTTAATTTAAACGTCCTGCTCCAGCTTTTGTCTAAATCTTTAAAAGCTTAACTCACAATGAGTCGCTCACATTGTTAAACGCTTAATTACATTTAATGGTATTTGCGTAGTTTAAGTAAAATGAAATGCATGATGCTTTATGGTCTTACAATTCTTTGTACTCGTCCATCAGAACTACTTTCCATTGCTAATTCCAGCTCGGAAATACCTCGATGACGACGAAAAACGTCCTAAAACATGAAGTAAAGCGGTCTTTCCCCTTAACAGTATTTAGCAAGCATTAACCCATTGAAATAAAAAAGCTTTTACAACATAAAACTTTAAAGTATAAATAGGCGATTCAAAGTGTTGTGGAAGATGGGTGGCCTGTGGTACACTTGCATCTTTTCCCACTCTGGCAAAACTGAGCTACGCTAAAATTAACAATTCTTGATACATAATTATTTATTCGTAATGTTTAGAGTCCTAATGAGATTAAAAAGAGGACGTTATAAATTAACTTCATTTAAAGCTTGGTTACTTTCAATTCGTTATCAAACTTGACCATTTAAAGTATTACTTTCATTTGCTTCAGCAAAGCATCAAACTCGCTATTTAAGCTTGATTAACTTCTGATCTTCAGTGGCAACATGCATACCAATGTCTTAGATGTATATTGCCAAGTTGAGCTTTGTTGAGTGTAGTAGATGGCACCAAAGACATGTACTAAGGTGAAAAACATGAAAGAGGCAAAGCTTCCCCCAACCCCCACCCCTTTACAGCACATCAGTTGTTCACACTCACCGAAACCTCGTTCATTGTTATGTCAATAATACTTCCAACTACAATAATGAAGTCGAACAGGTTCCATCTGTCTACAAAGTAGTTCTACGGAAAGAGAACTAAGAATTAGTCTCAGTCGTTAACTGTTGATATTTACAACAAAAGCACCATGGTTATTTTGCCTAGACTTGCTACAAGTCGACCTCATATTTTGCCCTCTTAAGCCTGAAGCTGGTGCTTCTATTCAGGAATACGACAAAGACTTATTAGAAATGATACATCTGTCCTGTTATTTTTCCATAATCTGTTTCTCCTCCAACCCTTCTTTTCTTTCCCCCCTTTTCTATCCATCCCTTTATTACTTTTCCAATAAATAATACTCCCTACTGAATTCCTCCCATTATCACCCCTCGTAAGTGCTACACAGGTTAAATCCGTCCCTGGACTGCATATCTGTTGCTCATACCTTAGGTTTAAAAGCTGTAAGATTGAGAATGCACTCTAGGTATCCCCTATGACTTCCAACCTTCCGTCCCTTCCTTGATTCTACACTCTCCCCTCACCCTTTGTAATGGTTCTGAACCACAGCATATATTACTCGTACCTTAGGTTTAAAAGCTATAAGCTTGAGAATGCACTCCAGAAGAAACACTGCAGTGAACCCAATATTGAAGCCATCTAACACTCGGGTGTATAACTTAGGTTCTTCATAATACTATTGGGAAAGAGGAGAGAAAACAAGAAAACAGTCAATTACAGATAACTAAACACAAACGTGGAAGTTAGGTTTCCTACCAACTGTTCACACTGTGCGTCTAACAGCTGGTAATGGAGCCATGTGAGACTCTGAACAAAATTGACTGGTGTAACCATTCACCGATATCCTTGTTCTGGGCCTCTAACGGACTCAACGAGTTACCGGAAATGCGTTTCAAATTTCCCTTCAACCTGATTAGCAAATTGACAATGGCTTTTAAAGCGCGTACTCAAATCCTAAAACACAGGCGGTGGCGCTGTGTAGCAGAGGGATTAACCAGAAGTTTAGTTCAGTCTGTGGCGCAGCCAATGTGTAAGGAGTACTTGGACTAAGTCACATTAAAACGTTACACCAACTTAATTGCAACAGCAATTCAATCCAAATGTCACAGTGTGACGGCGTAGCGTGACTCTCATAACACTTGCATTGGACGCCACGAGCAGTACCGTGACAGAGTTATACATACCTGCATCATCAGCACCACTGTGTTGCACACAATGAAAGCAAAGATGAGGTACTCGAATGCCTGTGACGTCACCACACGCCATATATGGAACTGGAGGCGGTTATCCGGAATGTACCTTTTCAATGGTTTGGCCTTCAGCGCGAACTCAATGCACTGACGCTGAAAACATTTAAGGGGAAAAAAACAATAAAATCTTATTTATGTGGTCGCAGGGTCGACCGCTATCACACTGCCATAGTCCTACAAAGGGCAAGACCTTCATGTGGCACGAATGAACACGTCAAAATAGCCATCTCGTCTCGAGCTGGAGACTTAATAACGGTGTCCTCAATACGTCAGTACTTCTGTCGGTTCTTGACCACTCGCCACTTTAGAAATGTGAAAGAAACTGGGACGAGTTAGTTTTCGGCAAGGCTTCTGGGATCGCTACTGATCGCCAGTCATCTATTGGCCAATTTTTCTCCTGTCCCCAGTAACATTCCCAGCGTGGCCGAGCGGTTAGAGCGCTAGACTTGCGATCCAGAGGCCCCGAGTTCAAGTCCTGCCTTGGCCGCTAGCTGGATTTGTTCCTCGACCACGCTTGTAAAATAGCAAACTAGTTCGCCTCCTACCACTTGGGATTCTTAACCCTTTAAGTCCCAATAGTGACCAACAGCAATTTTCTCTTAACAATGTCCATACATTGTCAAGAGATGAGGTTGTGAGAATATAAAAAATGATCATGAGAGAGAAAATGCCTCGATGTTTTATCAAATTCTCTCAACTAATTCTTAAAGGAAATGTATGGACATCAGTTTTGAGAATTTGTATGTGGATACTGGGGCTTAAAGGGTTAATCATGTTTCTTTTAAATTATTTGTTTCATTATCCCTGAAAATCCCCAGAGGATAATTAAAGCATTATTTTTTATTTTTTCTATAAGTCTTTGTTAAAGTAAACTCGACCTGGTTTCCTTCCCGTTTCTAAAGTTTTTATTGTTCCAGCTCATTTTCATATTGAGCTTACGCCAAGGCTTTTCATGAGACTCTAAAGAAATAATAGGGAGCTTGGGCAACAACGAGGGCGACGGCTACAAAAACGTCACTTAAAAAGTGAATCCGCGCTGCTTCAAACTTTATCGCGCTTATTCCATCTCGTTTACTTCGTCATATGTTGGCAATGAATGTTTTTGTAGTTGAAGTCTAAAAGACTGTATCAAAGTTCAGGAAAAGAAAAGAAAGTTATTGTCTTGTGTTCCCATCCCCGACAAAAAGTGAATTTAGGCACTTTCACGTTGTAGTCGAGCAATGAAGGCAAGAAATGTACAAAAAAGGGTGATGCATGTGCAAAGTTGTTGTTTTGCTAATCTGAAAAGCACTGCTTTTTTGCCGTTCTCTTTGCCGTCCACGTCTTCGTTGCTTAAGCTCTCTAATATCAAGACATGCACCTTAGCGTCAAAAACACAAAGAAACAAAACAGCAAAAGTATTCTCGCTAACCTGGTTCTTGTCAAGTTCACAGCCTTTAAACTCTTCTTCTCCCTCGCTTTGAAATGTGACAATCACAAAACCGACGAAGATGTTGACCATGAAAAAGGCGATAATTATGATATATATTATGTAGTAGATAGCGACCCATGGACGGTTGTTTTGGTGGGGTCCTTGGTCCGCCTCAGTCGAGTCAATTGAATTCTCCAAAATACTGTGAAAAAAAGAATAGCCATGCAAACAGTTTTGGACGATCTTTCTCAACAAATTTTGTATTGTTAAGTACCGAAATACAAACGGTACCAGTAGGCGCAACAGATGAGGAGGTTTCACTTGCTTTCAATAAAAGTAACAATATTTAGAGCTCCCTTTTACTATGAAAAAAGTCACAGGAAAACAGTCATCACTAAGTGCTTCTCCAGTGTTCTTAAAATTCCCAAAAGCTTACATATATAAAAAGAAAAGTGTTCCTCGATTAAATCGCCCCATAAATTGCGCTAGTGCTGATGACGGAGGCCGCGTGCATTATATCTTGATAAATCACTCTCAAACGTATAATGCACTCACTTGATTTCCAATAGGGGGCGCGGGGGTAAATTTCTTTGAACACTGTATGAATACTCACCCTGGCCATCCCTCGA
Source organism: Porites cylindrica (assembly GCA_964035525.1). Lineage (NCBI taxonomy): Eukaryota > Metazoa > Cnidaria > Anthozoa > Scleractinia > Poritidae > Porites > Porites cylindrica. Next base: position 1,176,905 of record OZ037786.1, read on the forward strand.
AGGTCATAACAGTAAACAGCGTGAGCATGGCGTTACCAACATTGTCAAAGTTAAAATCATGTCTCTTCCACTCTCTCTGATTTTCCTGAAACCGAATAGTAACTTTCTTAGTGCGTCACTTGATTCGCTTCTTTTGACTAGCAATTTAGTGAAGCGTGACAAGTAGATGTGACATCACTTTCGTGACGTGACATTAGACAAAAAACGTGACTAAAGTGACATCACACGTAAACATTTTACCACGTAACTGTGTCACTAACCAAAATAAGAAACAAGCTTCGAATAATGAAATACACGTACCACAGGGTTTGTCATGCCAGGTCCTTTAAATTCGATAAATGTTCCTCTGAAAGACAAGGAAAAAAAAGATAATTAACTTACACCACGCCCAATTTTTCGAGCAACGATTTCTGGCGGTAGATAAACCCTGTTACGTGAAAGGCCTACAAAGTTGGGAACCTTACAAACATTTTAGATGAGTCCAGTGTCGCGCACAGTGTTGCATGTGTTGAAGCAAAGTGTTTCCAAGACTTTGCTCTTTCTATTGGTCAGCAAAGATAGAAATCAAATAGCTCACGAATGATTAGCCGCAAAAAAAAGGGGAGGGGAGGGGAGAGGTGGGGATGGGGAGAAATGCGCGAAAAGGAAAGGGATAAGTTTCTCTCCCTCCGAGCCCGCCCTACGAATTGATTCTTACTGGCACTCTTCTCTTGAGTCCTTCTCCGAGTCTGTGCAGTAAAAGAATGTTCCCTGGAGAAAAAAGAAAATTATTTGCTATTTAACTCCCATAAATACTCAAAATAATAAATCACAAAATTTCAAATTTGTAAAATGCTGAGGAACAAGCCAGAGTACGCTCAGGTGTTGTCATATAGGCACCCTGTGGTACTTCACGTGTCACAGGACTTTACCTTCCACAGTTGAACCCCAATAACAGCAAACAAAAAGTTGAAAAGCATCGTTACAAGCATGATGTTCCAGATTGTTTTCACGGCTACAAAAACGCACTGTACTACATGCTGTAAAAATAAAATGTTTGCAAACACAATAAAGAAGGCTAAGAACATTGTATTACAACAGTCAAGAAAAACATTAAGTTTCTTAGGTAGAGAAAACGACAAAAAGACCTGTTTTCCCTGACAAGAACAGTCGTACAGCTTCGCCAGGCAGTCTTCATAAAAGTTGACGATTCGCCATTATGTAATTCTAGCGGTCTTTTGGTCACTCAATCTAATCAAAAGGCAATTTTGCCAGTATTCCGGGTTTTTGCCCTCAAAAAAAGTCTTTCAAAATGGCTCTCTCCGTGGAAAACCGTCCACAAAACAACTATCTTCATAGCATGACCGTCACGACGTACTTTATTTAGAGGCTTTGACTCCGGTATCCATTGTGCAGAAGCGAAAATCCGTCACGCAATTGTCACGCAAGAGGTTTTTACCGTCGTCAAAATCGCCACTTGTTTCAAATAAAAGAACAATACGTGATGGTATTCATACCTTCAGTCCCTTGGCTCTGTTGATCGCCCTTAGCGGTCTTAGGACTCTCAGCACACGGAGAATTCTTACCACGGAAAACTGCGAATCCCTGAGAAAAAACATAACCACCTTAAGTGTTCAAACATTTGGAGTTATAGATGCGTGCATAGCCTGTTCACACACCCTCTATTTTCTCTTTAGAGATCGTCGAGGGCACGGATGGAAATAAAAACCGCGAGGGATTTATTGACTTCAAGCGCAAAGGTGCACCCGACACCGGAACTTCTCGACACACACCGGAAGTTGAGACTTTCTCGTGTCCAGTCCCCTATGCACAGTTTTGCATTCTCATTTCGCGTGCTCCATATGACATAAGCCTGCAACGCAGGCATTTTCTGAGCGGCGCGCAAGTACTTAACAACTTACCTGAGGACGATAGAGATAACTGACACAGATACTACTAGTAAATCCAGAAGATTGAAAGCGCTGCGGCAAAACGAACCCTTATGAAGAATAAGTCCATAAGCAACAAACTGCAAGATAAAGAGATGTTGAGATAAATACTGTGCCGAAAAGGTCAGCAAAGGTTTTACAATTGGACCTCTTCACAACGGCCTCGTTGGGGGGCAGAAGAGAAGAGTCATTAGGCTGATTTAGCAACAGAACGGGAACGTCAGTCGACAACGGCGCGCGCAAATCAAACAAGTGGCTTGACCAATGGCAGAGCGGCAAATTGAGCACCGGAAGTCGTGTTTTGCACCTTCCCGTCGTCAACTGAAGTTCTCGTCCTGTTGCTAACTCAGCCTATTAGCTGGAGTCACACAAATGAAGATGATGGGGAATCAAAGGTTCATTGCACAATCGAGCCCATAAAGATTTAAAATTCTGTCTCTTTTTTCCATGCTAGACACACCACTCAGTATGGTATTACGTTATGCTGCATTTATTTACGTTTATGAAATTTCGTTTTCTTCATTTCTCTTGAGCATAGTTAAAGGCAGAAGATCGTGATTTTACAACGTGATCTAAGCTGAAGACAGCATGACCAACTGTACTGCGAGCTAAAAAACGCGCCACGCAACACGATAAAGAATCGAATTTTGCGCCGTCACACTGATCATTGCGGCAAAGAGTGAGCCTATTCGCATGACCTAACTGGCGTGACCATTAATATATATGCGTTACGTACCTTAATAAGAATTTCCAGAGTGAAGACGGAAGTGAAGAAATAATCGAAATAGTTGAGCACCTGGCAGAAGGAAAAAAAAATGTCTCTGTTATTTTCAATCTTATTCATAACACTGTAAGTTATATTTCTTGCATTTGAATTTAATGATGAATGAGATTGTGGGAGCTTTCTTTGAACAAACCAAACGTGTTTCGGCAAACTTTTCAAGCAGACTAACTCTTCTAGACTGATTTTAATGAAAACCAAAAACCAGATCTTAAAGAGACTTAAAGAGGCTCTACCTGATTTCTCTTTGCGCTTGCGTTGAGTGGATCCTCCGCTGCCAAAAGAATACTGCTGACGATAATCAGAATCAAAACGAAGTTGACAAAGTACTTATTGGTGGCGATCTTGTAACAGATGACCCGGATTCTGAAAAGAAACGTAACGTTTAAACATAAAATTGTTGGGATTAAAACCAAATCAAGGGGGTCAGAGGCTTTACATAACATAAACTTTATTTATACTCGAATTTTACAGTATACTCATAATTGATGAATGGATTTTTTTCCCAAGAGCGCATGCTCTCTCTGACTTCATACTCATAATTGATGAATAGATTTTTTCCCAAGAGCGCATGCTCTCTCTGACTTCTTCAAGGTCACAGACAATGAAACTATTTCCCGCCAAAATTTCTGGCCATGTTGCAATGTGTTCACGTCCTCCAAAAAACATGAAATTAGGAGGTTTCACGTCGCAGTCGTGCAAGACGGCAAAGAAACATACAAAAAAGCGTGCGTGCACGTGCAATGCTGTTTTTTTTTTTCTAATCTAAACCTATTGCATTTTTCCCCTTCTCATTGCCCTCGTCGTTGTCGATGCTGCTTAAGCTGTCTATTGTTTAGATGACCGATCGACTTTAGGAACCAAAATTACCTGTTTCCCTTAGTCCCTTGGGACCAGGTCAGTATTCACCACCTTTGAAACGAGGTGGAGATTGGCCGAGTTGAATTTCGCAATGACTTCTGGGACAGGTAAAAAACTGGCCAATAGCTGAGCGGCACGCGCCGAGGAACGATGCCAGAAAAACAATTTGCCAGAAACAATTGTGGGACACTTTCGGTTCTAGTCCCCTTCTCGCTGCCAAAGTGGCGAACGTCTGGGCTTTAATTACAGCAGAATTCTTCTACTCACATGTTTGTCGTAGAGAAAATAAACAGCGACGACTCCGGAGGCATAGGCATATAATCAATATCCTCGGTTGAAACTTCTGTCGGGATTTCATGGTTGTCTAAAAAAAGACATCACAATAAGATGCTTACAAGCTGAATAAATAACAAGGGAGGTGGGGGTGGGGATGGTGGAGGAGGTAAAAAGGGTTTGCAACTTATAAGCACAGCAACCCAAAACACATTGGTGACAAAAGAACTTGAGAATCAGACTGGAAAGTTATTTAACGCTTTAAACTCAAAAATACGTACTGTTTAAAACTGGCTTTGATCCTCCGACCTCAGAAAGCTCACTTGACTGCGCTTCAATGTCGTTGTGAGATGCTGTCTGTTGATTAAAGAAAGATTTTCAGGAGATTTAATCATTAAGTTTGCTGTTGGCTCTCTTCTCTCCACTTGGAAGGGTGGGGGGGGGGGGGGGGGTACCACCAGACGTACGCTACACTTGGAGGTCCACAGGTTTATCGGTCCATTGAAATGTCAAATGTCACACTGAGGTCCATATCAAACGTCGAACTTCAATGTGCTGTGCTAACCCAAATGAGCGAGAACAATAGATTTCCCTCATAAGCATTAAATCGGCACAAGTGATGTCCGACGTTTGATAAGAAAAAAATTTATCTAACTCACTCTCACAATTCCGTTTCCATTCAAATTGCTTGTAGAATGAAGTTCCTGGGTTGACTTGTCCAGCGTCCTGGAAAAATGTAAGAAAAATTTGGGTCAAACGCTTACACATAGTTTAAGTAACCACCCGCTGACCAAAGAACCCGAGGAATCTGGGTACGAGATAACCATTCAGTGAGATTTAGAGGTTATAATTTGGTGTTTATAAATCTCAGATGGGCGTTGAAGCAGCCTGCAGCAGGATTAGCTCAGTCGGTAGATGGCTTAACTACAGAGCGGAAGGTCGCGGATTCGATCCCTGGGGCCGGACCATTACTCGGGGTCTTAAAATGACTGAAAAATGAAGGTATTTCCTTTGCCCTGCAAATGGCTAGACCTTCGCGTGGCTCGGATGACCACGTAAAGAGGCGGTAAGCGTCTCCAGCAGCAGATGTAAAAAATAGTGGTCTCAATTAGTACCTTAGTGCTAAATACATTGACATTCAAATAAAGCACATTTGTTAACAAATTCAGACGCTTTTGTTTGCGCGTTACTGGAGTGACCATTCAATTTAAAACCAGCTGAAATCATCAAATTCCTTAACAACCAACTCAAAACAGATAAGGCCGTGCGTTCAAGTTATTTTGAAAAAAAAAACTAAAAGAGGAAATAGAAAGAAGAAATCCTCTTGATCTCTCCCATTCTCCCAAATGAAAAAACTCCTGCTCTTACACATTTGACCGTGAGGCAGAACTGTGATTGGGCACCACTGCTCCATCATAATCCACGTTAGTTTGCGACTGAGCAGATTCTTTGAGTTTTTCTCGCTTTTCCTTTTTCTTTTTCTTCTCTTCTTCCATCTCTGTTAAATTCTCAGCATCGGCTAGATTATCAACAGCAATGGCCAAAAAGACATTGAGAAGAATGTCTGAAGAATGTTAAGGAATACATCGCCTAGACTCAAAGGTTGTTTGTGTATGGATTGGTTACGACTGGGATCGAATTAGCTAGTTTGGTATATAAATCATTAAATTGCAGCGATTTTGTTGTCCTTTTTTTCTTAAACAGAGAGACGTCACGTTGCTGTTGTACCAAAATTATTTTTGGATCTCAACAAAACATGATCCTGCAAATACGGCAAAAAAATCGAAAAGAAAAAATGAAAGTGACATGTATGGCTTTCCTGTACACGATTACACTCAGGAACAAAACGGTAGGCCATACTTTCCTCCATCGTTCTACGATGGAAATCGCCATCTCTGTCAAGAAAGATGGTAACGTGACGTCACAAGACGTCACACTTCTCCTCTCTGTTGGCCTGGTTATGCTTGAGAACGAGTCGACGTTGTGTCGAACTTTGATCCAGTCTCCTGTCCAAAAGAGTCCCATACTGCAATTCGACACAAAATCGCCCCAGTCTCACGCGTAACAATGACCAATACAGTTGAAGTTTCCACTACACGTGATACTGACTGTCATTGTCTGATTAGTGATCACGTGGTTTGCACTACATTAAATGCCATAAAAGATACAGTTTCCTACAACCACAAGGAATATGAAGTACAATATGGGTAATATAGCGCCAGCCTCGCCAATTCCACCCCATGAGCGAATACCATCATACATGACAGCATTCCAGTCTTCCCCTGTTAGAATCTGGGAGAAAAAAAATTAACGGACAATTACAATAACAATGTCATATGTGACTACAAACGACTTTCCTTAATATGAACACCGATGGGACACACCCAAGTGTCCGCATCATAGATGTAAAACATACAAGTTTGGCATAGAGCTATTTCGAGAAAGGCTGTCGGAACCAAAGCGCAAAGGTGCACGCGAGAAATCCCAAAAGGTACTTTGGGATAGAACCAATGAATTTTAAAAAGTACTTCAAAACCAGCGATTTCTTGCCTTTCATAACTTTCTTTTAACACTCGCAAACATCAATGGCCTTTCGTGTCATCCTCTCATTTTAACCTATAAGATGCTGAAGTTTCAGAGAATCACGAACTTAAAACTACCCATAATATCTTTCGGGGTTGTCGCGGAGCACTGTTCGCGTTTTTCCGATAACCATTCTCGAAACAGCTGTATACAAAAACAACAGTGCTGTTCATAGCAGAGTGGTGTCAAAACAGTAAATGGGCCAGTATGCCTTTTCATACACAACTTTAGACGCGGAGAAAATTTTTACAAGGAAGTAATTCACGCATAAACTGACCCTGCTCGGTAAAGCTGGTCAGCTCACTACCCTGTCTATGGGTCGTCTATGCGGGCTATACATTGGCTAACTGCAGACTTTTTATTTCGCAGGTAAAACCAGTTTCATCTCTTTAGGTATGAATTGTAACGGTGCACTAAAAACCTAATAATCTACTGATGACACAATGCCTGTAACCGCTGCAGGGTTCAGCTCATGAAACGTTCGGCGTCTGGACCGGGTCTAATTGTGCTCCTCGAATTTCCTTCTGCCAACGTGAGGAGAAGAAAGATCAAACGAAAATGCAACGATACCGTTTCCTCACCTGAAAAACTGTTATTACCGCTCTCCAAAAAGAATCAAAGTTACTGCGAGGAATTTGGTCACCATCCATATTGAACCTTGAAGAAGAACAAGAGTGAAGACAACTTAATGTCTTATTAACATTTAGCCTGTTTCAGGCTCCAGGATAGCACACCGTTTTTCGCTTCCTCGCTTTTTCGCTGCTTGCCCGCCTTTTTGTCTCGTCTGAACTGCACAGGCTAACCAACATTCCACAAGCGTGTATTTGTAGGTTGAGTTCTAATTGACAAAAGAAAGGATTGTGGCACACTTACCGACCACCAAAGATCTGCATCCCAAGCAACGAGCAGATAAGCATAAAAAGAGAGAGAAGTAACAGCAAACCAGCGATGGATCTCATGCTGTTAAGCAGCGAAGCCACCAAGTTACTTAGAGAACTCCAGTATCTGAAACAAAGATTTAAGTCAGTCACGGCTGTTCATCTACAAAAAAAGGGAATTTGTGCGCGTCACAGAACCATTTTGGCTATAAGATACGTGTAACACTGCAACGCCTGGACCCGTTTTATTTCTCAAGGATAAATGCGTGGATCAAGTGAATGTCAACAGAACAAACAATTGCATGAAAGGAAAGGCATCACTTGACTGTCCCGCAACGAAGAAACAGATATCCGTGGGACAAGTGAGTCATGGGGAACTAGGCTACATCCACAAAATACCCATTGATTTATTATGGGAGTTTCCCTCTCAAAATAAAAACACTTGCAGGGCCGCACAGAAAGAATTCGTCATTTTAGAAACGATAAGGGGATTGGTGCCGAAATGTGTCCCGCAATTGTCTCTGGGATCGCTACCGGAAACCTTAAGCAAAGGCGTTTTTGAGCGACGCAAGTCAACCGGAAGTGGATCTTTTTCATTCATGGGCAGTGGTTTAGCTCCAATTTTCGGCCAAATCGTCTCTATGAGAGTGAAGACACTTAGCAATACAAATTTGGTAGCGTCAAGTCATATGATAAAGGAAGAGGCCTCACTTCCGGTGGACATACGTCGCTCAAAAACGCCTTTCCTACTGACCAATAAACCCTCACTTTCAAAATGAGGCCAAGTACACAACCTTTCTTGTGAAAATGAGTTTTATTTGCATGAGAATGAAAAATCTTCTTCATATCAAAGGCTGAGCACTTAACCTCGTTTTGATACAGAGGCCAGGGGGAACTCGGAATTGGCCTATTGGTCAATTCTTATTCCCTGTCTCTAATAACAGTCCCAGAAGCCTTTGCGGAAGTTTCCTCGGCCCAGTTTCTTCTCGTTTCTAAAAGTGGCGAATTTATGAAGGTTATAAAAACAACAAGACTTCTAACCTAGTTACTTTGAAAATCCTAAGCAAGCGAACACAACGAAGAACACTGATTCCTATTGGCCGCTGATTCATTGCCTCAACAATGGCCAATTCTAGTAAGCTACTGATAACAACCTGAGAGGAAAGAATCAACAAGAAACAAATAAAAAACAAACACAAACTCTGCTCACTATGTTTAAGGGCAAAATATGCGCATGGGAAGTAAACAAGCCGCACGCCTTTAAAACTCAAGTGGCCTGTGAAGCTGCTTCTTCAACTCAACTTATTGAACATAAATTTACATAATTATTCAACTACTCAAATACAGTATGCGTGCTCGGGTAGGCAACATAACTGAAATTACTCTACCTTGCGAGTTAGCCAATATCAACTTCCTATTAGGGATCTGAGCTTAACCAACGACGACGGCGTGGGCAACGGGAACGAGAACGGCAAAAAATAAATAGGTTTAGATTTGCAAAATAACAAATTTGCGCGTGCATCACGCTTTTTTGTGCATTTCTTAGCCGTCGTTGGAGGATATTAACACAATACAATTTCTGAACTGAAATACAGTCCTTTAGAGCCTGTTTACACGGAGGTGAGGACCCTAGATAGGTGAGGTAACATGTGGCGGGTCACCCCACCTATCATGTAAACGTGATCAAATTAAAATGAGAGATCATATGGACAGGCGGTTACCCCACCTAAGCGGGTTACCTCACCTTCCTGGGTCCCCCCCCCCCCCGGTTCCATGTAAACAGGCCCTTACAGTCAACGCCAGAAAATTTCCCCAACACTTGAAAAACTGAATTTAATAGAATAAGAGGGATGAAGGTTGGAGGAGCGCGAATTCAATTTTCAAGTGACATTTCACTGCCGTTGCCGTTTTGGTTTCCTAAGCTGTCAATTTTCCGCGGCAAGGACTTCACCTCCCCCCGTCGAATCGGTCACACTTACCAGACAATCAAATCGATTGAAAAGCGATGCAAAATATCCATGGATCCCTAAACAGTACATCTTGATGAGCATCTCAACAGTGAATATGGCTAAAAATAATTTATTTGCAATATCTGAAAGAAAAAAACGATCAAATCCAATAAAAAACACAACATATAGGAAAGAAAACAAGACTTGCGAGTAAGTCATACAGTTAACTTGAGACGTTCGTTTACTTGCCATAAAAAATTGCAATACTCAAAATTTGCAGGGGGTGGGGGTGGAGGAGGCGTTTTAAACACGTCGACATTCATTTTCAATACTAGCCACTGAACAGGCCATTTCTGAGTTCCAAAACCTCTCACTTTCGACACGAGGCTAGGTGCGAAACCTTTGTTGTGAAAGTGAGTTTTGTTTGCATGATAATTAAAAATCCTTTTCATATCAATGGCTTCGCACTTAGCCTCGCTTTGAAACAGAGGCTTGGGGACACTCGGAAATGGCCTTAAGAGACCAAAACGACTTTAAGGTGACGTTACACGAGACGATTCGCATTGTTGTGACATTGTTTCGAACGGTTACAACATTGTTCCAACATTGCAACACTGTGTTGCGCTAAAAATCGTCCTTGCGAATCGTCCCCTGTAAGATCACCTTTACTTCCAATTAACATGATTTGGTGTGTTTTGATGGCTAAACTAGAACTTGATATACCTGTACACTGTGCAATTAAACTGTGCTGGAATACGCCGACGCTATTTAGGTCTGTTAACAACGAAACAGCACTGCTAAACTGAAACCCATGTTAATCGAAATGTATCATGTTGGCTTCTTAAAAAGTTAACGCATTTACATTACATAGTAAAACTGAGCATCTATCCCTATTATTGGAGGCAAATCATATGTCATGTATAGTTTTCTTCGTACACGTTACATAGGAAAGTGCCCGTTAGCATTGTACACCAGACAATTCTCTTACCTAAAAATGTAGTTAAAAACTCCGGTTGCCCATAATGTTCCAAAGCCAATGTTAAAGAATTTAAAAATACAACTACTATGACAATCCAATAAAACGCCTGCGTTTTGACAGCTTTACGTAGCTCTCGTCTCGTTCTGTGATGCCAACGTTTTAAAATTTTCCTGTAATATGGAAAGTTTAGAGAAAATCACCATTAAACTTGAGATATCGTCATAGGGAGCGCTTTGGAACTGCTGATGACTGCGGCATGATACAGACCATGTATCATATATGAAAGCAATAAATGACCAAGCCCGACATGGGCATCTATGAAGTTCAATGGTATTACGATCAGACTGGAAGATTTTCTTTATTTCCGATGCACAGCAGGCCGGGACCAAATTGTTCAAAACCTAGTTATCGCTAACGCGGGGATAAATATTAATCAGTGTTCCGCCTCACTTTTTAGTCTGAAACGAGGTGGAGACGTTATGACTTTTCAGACTACTCACTTTTATTTTAACTAGTCATTTCGTAGGCTAAAAAGAATTCTTGCAAATTTGCTTTGTTAAGTGTTCAATTTGAATCTCTAAATGGCGCTAACCCTGTGTTGATGTAACCCTGCTATGAACAATCTGGCCAATTTGAAGTTCCGCCCAGTGAATCAAACTCTCTATTTTTACGCCAATTTTTATCAGCTACCTCGGATTTCACCGCGGAAGGATTTCGGTAGCTTAGTCGGTAGAGCGCTTGACTGCGAGGGTTCGATGTTAAGTGAAAAAAAAAAAAACCAAAACAAGAGTGTAAACATACTTTTCATTATGGCACCATCCATGGTGAGTGGTTTCTTGTGTAGCGTTGTCTTGCCACTCATTCTTGTCTGTCAACTCAATATCATCAAGTCTTGAATGTCTTGCTGCACGAGTTAAAAGAAAAACATATTAGGTAGCGTTCAAACTTGATGCCCGGGATCAGTGCCCGAGAACGGCACTCACTGGGCACTAATGTAAACACAACTTTTTTTCAAGTGCCCACACTAGAATTCGGGCTGGAGCCGGTGCCCGAGTATAAGTCGGGCCGTCTCCGTCGTCGTTGCTAAAGCTCCACAATGAGCCGAGGAATACAATTCATTCTAGGAACATTTCAATGACAAAAAGTTTCTTATCCGGTGGTTCTGTTGATTATGTTGTACAAGGCGTTTTTAACTTTAGAGTCTGTTCTTCAAATCCCTTCAGTACTACAATTTAAATGAAAGCTACACAGTAGCACTTTCCCGTGGTTCTGTTTATTTTGCTATTTAAGTTGGTCTCACAATTTAATTCAGCGGATAAAAGAAAGCTGATTTCTTGTGGTCTTTATCTAGTTTTCCGCAACATGACTAACAGCCTGTACTCACATGTTCTTCTAGAACTTTTCTTGTCTTCGTCTTCCTCGCTCTCACTGTCACCTTCAATGTCCTCTGTTAGATTAAACAAAGAATTATTACAAACAACAGTGTCAAGCAACGCGAAAACCAGAGGCTTTTCTGACAACTGCAGTGGCTGTCAAATCAAAGGTGGCAACTTAGTGAACGTTTCAATCTTGCTCTCCTGTAACCATGTGTCACCCTCAGTTTTTCAGAGTAAGAATAAAGAGGTTAAGCAACGCCGACAACGACCGCAGTGAAAACGTTGCTAAAAAGACGAAATTTGCATCCTTTCAAACTTTGTCGCCTCTATTTGGACCTGCTCAATTTGTCAAATGTAGGCGATTTTTCCTGAAGTTGAATTCTTAAGGACTTTATCCAGGTTCAAAAAGAGAAACAGGAAAATTAGTCGCTGTATATTCACATCCTTCATAGAACGTGGCATTAGAAGGTTTCACGTGGTAGTCGCGCAGTGGACGTCAAAGAAATGTACTAGAAAAGCGTGATGCACGTGCAGAGCTGTTGTTTTGCTCACAAAGGTGATGTTACACGGAACGATTCGCAACGACGATTTTTAGCTCAACACAACGCTGCAATGTTGGAACAATGTTGTAACAATTTGAAACAATGTCGCAACAATGTTGCAACGCTGTGTTGCGCTAATAATCGTCGTTGCGAATCGTCTCGTGTGACATCACGTTAAAACCGATTGTTTTTGGACGTGGTCGTTGTCATTGTGTTTGCTTTAGTTTCCTAATTTTGGCACGTTCCTTACCAGTTTGTTAAGGCATAAAGATCTTTACCTGCTTGTGTTATCCAGTCAAGATAACCATTGTATGCTTCTTCTACTTGCTGCTTTTCTCTAAACTTTTGAAATTCCCCACTTTTTTGTGCCCTAGCCTTTTCTTTGGCAAATTCTCTGCGAAAAAAAATAACGTACCATTAAAAAAAGTGATGGTTATTAACACACCACAGCCAAAGCAGAACTTTTAACTCTTAAACGAAGAAAAGGGGCACAAGTATATAAAAAGACTTCACTAGACAAGAAAGGGTTCGTACCCACTGAGAACACCAAGGACTAAGTTCAGAACAAAAAACGATCCCCAGATGATAAGCGTCACAAAGTACACCCAGGGCCATGAATTGCCTACTGCATCATTTATCTGAAAGAAGAAATAAATTATATCAATTGCAAGAAAAGCCAAACACTCCCAACATAGCAAATAAAGAATTCGTCCCTGTAAGCACTCGTCAGGAGCCATGACTTGAGCCGAAAAGGAGCAAGCTTTGGTACATAATTGCTAGCCTGCATAACAGGCGCTATGTGGGCCAAGTGAGGTTAATGCAACATTAAGTGCAAAGCGTGAGATGAGTGCAAAGCGCGAGATGAGGGAAAGAGAAAAAGTAAAGCTTCACGCGAAATATCGCGTTTGCCTCGCTTGGCTCATAAAGGGCCTATTATGCAGGCTATATATTTGCATTCATACACTCCTCTTAAAAGAGAATGGGTTAACCCTTTAGGTGCCAACAGTGAGCAACATCAATTTTCTCCTAACAACATCAATACAATGTCAAGAGATAAAGTTATGAGAATTAATAAAATGATCACCAAAGAGAAAATGCCATGATCTTTTATCAAATTCTCTTAACCAATTCTTGAAGGAAATGTATAGAGATCAGTTTGGAGAATTTGTATGTGGATATTGGGGCTTAAACGGTTAAGTAGAATGCTGCCAGAGATTAAAAACATACCATATAAAGTACATCTGTCCACCCCTCTAGAGTGATACATTGAAACACTGTCATGCAAGCCAGACCAATGTTATCAAAATTTGTAATTCCATAATTAGGGCCTTTCCAGCCTCCTTCACACACTTCTCCTTTACTGGCATCGCATTGGAACCCAGACCCCCCTGCACTGCAGGGGTGTGGCTCTTCCATAGCTAGTGAACCTGCAGTAAGAAGAGAAATCATTGGCGTATCACCTTTCAAATCCAAAGGTCTGACATAATGGACACTCCATAATAAAAGGGCGGGAATGGCCCTTTTCAAAGGAATGCTGCTTATAAGCCCTCCCAGAACTCTGGGAAGGCATCTTAAGTTAAAGCAGTGCCAGATCAAGACCTTGAGATAAGGCGGGGTGGTCTCCAAAAAATTTTTTGGGGTCTAAAAATAAGGGGGTCCCCTGGCCCCCTTTGGGCCCCTCCCCCGAATCTGCCACTGTAAAGTGTAATTTATTTTAAGAGTATTGTTTTTTCACTGTGGGAATTGTTGAGATACATCTTAGCTTAGATTGGTTTTCTAAATCTAGGGACTGCTTCTTTGTTGACAAAAACAAATTGCATTGCAGTTGTTGAATAAACCACACACAAGTACATTTACTTGAGTCCCCTAGCCACAGTCAGTCCATACTAATCATTTACAATATTGAGTTACTGCCATTATCACACATGACTTAAGCCTAAGCCTAAACTAGCAAGAGGACATGAAGACAGCTATTACCTGTTATGTTGTCATAACATGTCATGTGGAGCCGTCCCATAAACAACTCCACACCAATAATAGCATATATTATGACAACAAATACTACTAGCAAGGCGATATGGAAGAGTGGAATCAATGCTTTGATGATTGAATTTAACACAACTTGCAAACCTGAAATGAAATTGATAAATAAAATAATTAACGAGAATGTTTTGTTCAATTGGAATCTTTCTCTGAATTTCCAGAAGATATTTATGACCCATGTGGTCCTCTTTTCTTAGGTTTTTTCTGGTGGGGTCCAAATCAGAGTAAAGAAATGGGTCCCACGTTTGATTGGTACCAGGTTTGTACAGATTTTTGCGCACAATTCAAGAAATTTGACCATTCTCTTTCCAAAATAATAACTTACTTTCCAAACTTAGGGTTATCAAATAAGCGATGTGTAAGAACCTTGATAAACACAGGAATAAAGCTTTTCCCACCATGCACTGTAAATGTACAGTGAACTGCTGTGCAAAGCAGACATAACAGAATTCTAAAACTTCTCATTCTGTGATTGAATGTTTTGGCTGCCATCAAGATTAAAGAAGACTTGACTACTGAAAAAAATTCACTTAGCCATAATTAAGTACATGTTGCAGTTATTCTGACCTTTTACCATTTTCCAGACTTTTTCCAGGTCTGGAATACTGGTTTGAAAACGTTTTTGACTTTTTCAAGAATTCAGACTTTGTAAGGAACCTGCAATATTTCCAAATATTTAAGACAAGGGCACTTACTTGGAACACCAGAGACCAGTCTTAGCGGTCTTAGCACCCTGAATGCCCTTAGAGCTTTCACATCGAAGCTTCCAGAACTCAAAAATGCCTTTACTAAAATAGTTGCTAATCTGTAAAGAAGACAGGCAAAATAATGTACAATCATTTCTAATAACTTTCCAAAAAGCTTAGAATCTTGTGCACATTAGCCTGCAGAGCTGGCATACTTTTAAAGGAAAGCTCAGTGGTGAATTTATCTTGGACACCATCTTGAAAGAAAAAAAAATATATGGGAGGAGTGGCAGGTACAGTGGGAGGAGCAGGGAGGAGAAAGGAACTTTTTCCTCCCCTCTCCTCCCCTCCCCCTCCACCTCCAGACCTGTCATTAAGGACTGTAACCCGTAACACCTGCCACAGTTGAGCTCACTTGATGTTACAGGTGATCAAAGTGGAAAGCCAAAGGTGACGCTAAAATTTTTTTGTGGGAGGTTATGGGTGAATCTCCATTTGCTACAGCTGCTTCAGAACTTAATGACTGCCCTGACCTCCTCTATATTAAATTCATCAACCTCTCCCTCGTAATAATTTTTTGACTTGCCCCAACTCATCAGTTTCAACATTTAGATGGCAAGAGAACATTGGTATCATCATTCACGCTGCAAAATACCGTATATGACCTAATAAGCGCCCACTTCCAAATAAATGCCTCTTATCTAAAAAATGCTCCCTCTATGCTTGGACCCTAAAATTTTAGGTGCCCTGGACCGGGTTGTTCAAAGCTGGGTTAAGATGACCCAGGGTTAGTGTGAAATTTGAATTCAGATATGAAAGCTTAAAAAGTAAACTCAGTTTAATTCTTTCTGTCAACAAGTTGATGATTGGATTCCCTTAAAAATAACAGAGAAAATTTTCCGAGAAAATGCTTTCGAGCAATTAAAGAAAAAGAAACCTCGGTTAAGCACTAATCGGCCTTCGAACAACTGGGCCCAGGGCATTTATTAGATTATTCATGGTACACCTGCTTTGCAGGCTATAAACACAGTAACAATATCGTAAAAGGGACACCTTAAGATAGTAGTTATCACTTACCCTACTACTACAATTACAAAATCTAAAATATTCCATCCGTTTCTAAGATAAGCTCCAGGATGGAAGAGAAAGCCATAGGCAATAATCTTTAAAACAGCTTCTAAAGTGAAAATTGCTAAGAACACATATTCAGCCACTTCCTAAAAACAAAAAAAATATGAAACGTTAATCATAATAATCAATATTATCGAAGTAATGTTTCATGAATAAGCATGCAAGAGCATTTTAAAATTTATTCTCACACTTAAGAGGCTAAAGGAAAAAAGACCCAAGCGGCCACAGATAAACTGCTGGATTCACCCAACAGATTACCTCGTATTTATTGTGAAACAAAGAAGGAATTTGAAGCTATCTCAAGAAGCATTTAGTGCCAGAAACTAGTGCCCCACCCTAAACCCCCTCCCCCCCCCTCACACCCCCTCATTAACCTTCTCTCCTAAAATAGGACCCCGATATAACGAAGTGCCATGGTACCAAAAAAAATTGTTCATTAAAGCAGGGTCTTCGTTAAGAGAAGACCCCATGATAACGAATTATCTGGTTAACAGCAAAAATATTCATCATAGCACAGTATTTTAATAAATAACAATTACCAAAAATTCAATACTGCACATAGGAAACATTTTGATTCATTTGATACTGTAAGTGTAAAGCACTGACAATCAAGAAATCAACTTCAAAAACACTTTTAATTAAAGCAAGCCGTGATTTCTGCTCAAATCTGTTGTTTTTACTGACTGCTGCGAGCGACCAGACAAAATATTTATTACAGCGGGGATTTTGTCATAGCGGGGCTCGTTATAGTGGGGTTCGTTACCACATATTTTAAATTTTATTTGACTTTTGACACTGAGATTTTGTCCACAAAATTGAAAAATAAATGAATAAGTAGTACCATGTGAAAGTATTAATGGAGAGGTTTCACTTAACTGGCTACCGCAAAAGAGTTTATCCAAAAATTATAAAGATAAAAAGTTCAAAAAGTTGTAAAGCTCAAACATAATAAAAAAGCAATAAAAACAAAAAATCATTCTTTCTTGAGTTAACAGGCTAATCCAACAAAATAAGGAAAGAACCTCAAGGTGTAACATACTTTACACTTAAAACAAAAACAAAGATAATTTTATTTTGAGCTTCCGATTTGAATGCCTAGACAAAAAAAAATTGTGTTTATGAAAAGAAAGGTAATTAATGGTTATTAATTATTATTAAATGCTTCTATAAATTGTTTACTTTTCAAAAGCTATATGAGAACGTGATGCCCAAAAATAGAAATCAGGGGTGTTATACGTTCACCTAAAAATAACACTGAATGTTCAACTGCCTTTGTTGAAATGGAGAGAAAACACCACATCCAACATATCATCAAACAATTTTGTATTCCCAGATACTAAATCATTCAAATTCTCGAAATGACAGGGTTTTTCCTTTCATTTTCCCCAGAATTGTTTCAGATTTGAAAACTAGACAGATAATAGGGTAAAGCTCTACTAATAGGCGCCCGAAAAACTTGAGATAAAATTAGTTAATAATTTATTTATTGTTTGGTCGCTTAAGTGATTGTTTATTTTCATTGGACGAAAAATATAAAAATATGATTGAAAACAAGTCTGCAAGCTTGTAAAAATAGTAACCATATCATTTAAGTACGTCCGCTAGCAAAACCTTTAAACTTATTACGCCCTTTAATTTGAAAAGATACCAAACTCTCATGGCAAATAACGTAGCTTGTGTCACACAGCAAATAATTCCGTCGTCTGAGAATGTATTTAAGCTTAAATTTAACGCGTGGCACAGCGTTCTCCTACTTCATCAACGATATTTTAAGTCAAGCAATCAGCTTCCTTTTTTGTTAATTCAAAAACATTTTAGAGATAAACATCGATTGGTTCGGTATTCAGTGAATGCCACGGGCAGCAACGAACGTTTAATTCAGTGTATGTCCTGCAATTTTGACAATTTCTAGAATTTTTACATTATCCATAGAAAAAAATCGCACGATGAAGCCAACAAAAGATTTCCCTGAACACGCGAAAGAAACCAAGCAATAATATTTTATTTTATTCGATCTACTTTTGGTTTCATGCACGATTAGCAAGTTGTTCGCAGGTTAGCCTCGCTCGACCACGACGATTTTTGTTTACCCTCAAAGTCATCAATTTCACACAACTCTTATGACTGTGAAATTGACAGCGACGATTTCAGCGGATTACTCGAACGCATCGCCTTAGCTCGCATTAAAGTTTAATTGAACAGAAACACGATCACATACTCTCTTTGTATCGTGTGAACTGAGCCTTAAGTTGCACAATTATTTTTCACAACACCAGGCGAGATAAGGCTTTGTCTGTGAGCACAAAAAAATTTGTCATACAAGCCTATTTGAAATCGCGACGAACTAAATTAATATTCACAAGTACGAAAGTGTACTGACTATTTACGCTTAGCGCCTGGAGACGCAACTAATTTCCCTGTACCTAAACAAAAGAAACAGACGATTCAAACACAAACTTTCGAACGAACAATCAACGACACCTCCATGATCATCTGTTCCATAACTTTTATTATTGCCGATCGAAGGCTCGGTACACAGAAACCGTGTCCTATGTCTGACCTCGTCTCATAAGGTCTTGTTTTGTTCCAACATTTATGCCTTAACGCTATATTGAGCCAATAAAAAATTCACCCAAAACTAAACAAGGAAAGCGTGTTATATGGAATACAACCCACAGCAATATAATACTAATAAATATATTTTTATTTTTTTTCACGAGCCCAATATAATGCAGACTGGTGTCATACAAAGCAGAGTACAAATTTCCGATTTAAAAAAATATATAAAGTTTTAAGCCAAATCGTACGGACTAATATCTTGTACTATCAATGACATATTCGCAAAGGCAAAGCCTAATCTACCCTTCACAGCATGAATATTCAAACTACAAAAAAGAAAAATCCCGCAAAGCGAGATGAATAAGCAAGTTACCTACCAATCCTTCATTTATTTCACTGCTATCTTTCTCGGGCAATGGCTCGTAAGCGGCCAAAGCAGCACAGTTCGCAAAAATTGTGATCAAAATCATGACATCAAAAGGCTTAAGCCAAGAGTTAAGGCGAAAATCTGAAATCCGTTTAAGTAAAATACAGAACTAAGCAACAGAAACGTTAAAACCTATGACATTAGACTACAAGGCCAAAACCATAACAAGTTCCACTCACAACACCACATCGTCCGCAGAATCGAGAGATAAAAATATCAACAGAAACCCCAAACAGTGCTATTTAAAAGGATATTTCCACTCCACGAGATTTATGGCAGCACTTCGGATAGGATTGCCAAGTGACAGACATAGAAGTGCTCTCTTTGGCCGAACAGCATTTCCAGATTTTTTCTGTCGCTTAGTCGCAGCAACAGATTTCCCATACTTTGAAGCATGTCCATTCAGCCGTGTTCTGTTCTGCATAACGTCTGTCCCGTTCGGCCAGGGAAGTTTCGTGGCTGGCGTAAAATTGGCCCTGGGATAGCCTAAAAGGAATCAACAAAAACTCCAGGTTAACAGCAAAATTATACGAAGCGGCGCGCCGTTGCAGAAAAAAGGAAAAATCACGATTCGGCAATAACTCGTCTCGTGCTCGGCGACAGAGAGCTGTTTTAAGCAGCCGGCTCGATTCAAAACATCCAGGTAAAATACGCACCGTTTTGTTCCATTTTGGCTGCTCAAATTAGCCTTCTTCTTAAACATTTAGCTTTGACAAAGTCGTTTCCCAGTCATGTCAACAATTTGCAATACACATCATTAATTCCATATTTATATCTCACAGTTCGGTCTATCCGTGTGAATCGTCAAAAGTGAATTGAAGAGCATACGGGCACTTCATTACCACAAAGTCGATATTTTGCGTGACGTTGTCACGCTAGGTTAACTTCAAACAAGGGTTTCCCTAACAACAAGTTTTTAACCTACCGTGTTTGCGACGGGGGGCCCCCGACCACTGTATATTACAGATAATAGACAAGTCAGCAAGAAGTATCTTGAAAGACACTTAATAATCTTTTCCTAAAGATCATATATGTACAAGTTTCTTCACCCCAGCTGAGTTACGTTCGAAGCAACCAGTACCGCTGAAAAAGAGTTTTGTATTTATTTTTTTCTTTCATTTATTTATTAATTTTTTTTATTTGCAGCTGCTAGTTAAGCTAGCTTGCAACGTATGCGATGTTTTAAATTTTTAGTTTGAAAGTACGTGGGACATCCGCAATATGATTGAATAGCGGGAAAAAAATTTGGAAAATTGTACAAAGATGTCTGCGAAGCATAACAGATGCTAACGGATGGCTGAAAACATTGGTAAACTTCTGTCACTGATTGGTTCAAGATTTCTTTGACAAAAAGGGAAAGACTTTTCTGGAAATTCGTGCATGATTGATATATGAATACTGTATATATTTCTTTGGACTCGCTTTGACGCATGCCCAATGCAAAAACCTCCTACGCGAGTACACCAGCCTACACGGAAGTGGGAAATCGGTACTAAAACCGGAAGTTTTGTTATCTTTCAGGGCCATTAAAGCAGATTTATCCTTATAGTCACTCACAGATGCAAATTTCTCAAGAGCACATGCAATATATCGTGCCAAGGGGTCAATCATGTATTCAAGCTCTCGAGAAGAAATCCGCATGAAAATATTAGTACACTGAGATGCGAAAATAACTACCACACTGGTATGTTTTCATAGAAACCATTAAGCTCTGTTCGGCCATCATTTTTTTTTTTTTTCAAAGAAATTCACCGTTTTAACTTTTAAACCTACTTGATATCAATCTTCATGGCGAGGAACTGCGTAAAAATCGCCCAAAATAAATAGTCAGTGATATTTGAGTACAAATTGACAATAATTCCTCCTGGCCAAGATATGTCAAAAGTTGGGCTGTTATTAGCGTAATAAAAAAATCGCTGAGAATGAGTTAAAGTTGTGGGACGCAGTGTCTTTAATATGTAATCAGTTGAGAAGGAGTCTTAGGAGAATCGGAACGTGGCAGAGGACAGACTTTTTGAGCCTGATGTGTTACTTAAGGCTGTCTATAATTGCCAATTACGCTTCCTTATGCGCTATGGAACTTAACGTAAAGGAATATATATATTACTTGTGAACAGCAATATCATTGCTTCTTGTCTTGTAAATATAATTCCCAAGTTACCGAACAACAAAATAAACGTTGAAAAAAATGTTATGCTAACAATGCAAAGTTTCACTGAAAAACCTCGAAGTCGATCCCCTTAATCCCCTTCAAGTTTGTCCATCCGGCTTACGTACGTACCAACTTTTTTATTTGCTGTGTCAGTGATTAATCAGTACCTTCATTTAATTTGCGATGAGCGTTTATTCTTACGTTTCACACAGTTTGCTGACAGCTCCTCTACTGTTAAAATAACTTTGATACAATTCGTGACACAGCTCTGGCTTCAATCGATCAGGGGCACCGTTTCCCAGTTGAAAGGTTTCCTTAAATTTGTTGTAATGGTTTTTAAGGGAGAAGGATGCAGGGCTCGAAAAAAGTGCCGTTCGGGACAACTAGATTTTCTTGTCGGACAAGTAACTTTTAAATATTACTTGTAATTACCCCAGGAGAGCAAATTGAGAGAACTGCTTGCCCAGAGGACATGCTGGAATTCATTTTTTTCTTTCTTTTAGCCCCGGGGGTGAGGTAAAGCTGCGCGGTTTAATTGTTATTTAAGGAAATGTTGTTGTCAAAAACCGAAGCTGTTAAGGCAAAAACTAAAAAATAAAAAAAATCTCTTTTACTTGTTATTATTTACCGTCATAAATAACTGTGTCTTAGGTAGTAATTTAATATACAGTAACTGGTGTGTGGTACATGGCTTTATTACATGGCCAGCTGGTATCGCGGCAGAGGAAAAAAACACCTTTTTAAAAAAACATATTAACATTATTTTTTTTAAAAAAAACTGTTTACCTATTAAAGTCGTCTTAAACAATACTTTTCAAATGATCCCTTTTTTTCAATATGAATCTTTTTTTAATTAGCGATCTTTGAAAGTGAAAGGCATGTAAGTTCACTCTGTTTAAGCGCCATTAAATTGGCCTCCGTTTAGTTGCAATAGCTTTATAAATAGCCTTTAATTTCCCATCGACCTTAGCTCGGCACAGCCGTCCCTCGTCATCACTTCCCCCAACCGGAGGCTCTTGAGGTTGAACGCCCCCCCTTTCCTGTTCCTGACAGGCTTAGGGATGATAGAGGGCAGGCCTCGTTTATTTACTATTTATTTATTTATAAAACTTCCCGACAGCGATGAAAAATAATTTTAAAAAAGCACTTACGTAAAAAGATTATATCCATATGTAGCTACTTCATGCTGCATACTGCGAGTTTTGACGGATAGGTGACCAGTTCAAGCAGAAAAATAGTTAATCAAAATATTTTCTGATGTATATCAAATATTTCCAATCCTTCAGGTTTGAAATGTTATTTATTGCTCTCCATTAAGCCTTTGTTTTTTAGTCAATTGAAACCCTAACTTCAAAATTCTAGTTCTTTTTTCTAAACACTGCGAATCATAGATTGGCCTATTGCATTCATACAATTGAACCTCCGAGACAAGCCTAAAAGCGGAGCTCTTACACAAGGCTAACTATTATCTCGAAACTTCGAACCATAGCAAGAACAGGAGAGAATGGTTTGCTTCCTTGTGTCTGCATTCTGCTCCCCGGGGGGGTACTTTGGTTAATTTTGCTGGGTATGTGCCGCTGGCCTCTCAGAGCCCCTACCCCTTTAGAGTCTATTCTGTGGCCAATTATAGACCCCATCTTAGTCACTTTTAGACAAATATGTAATTTTCGCGATCCCAACTTAGTCACTTTCTATTTATGTATCTACCTTATCAATCCTTTAAATAGGTCATCCTAAAATGAGTTAACCTTTTTTTTCTGAAATTGAATGAAGAACACTTTACTTTTCACCGACAGTACAAACATTCTGGTACGTTTGCCAACCGTAACTTGAAGAACTGTATTGCCCGAAAAATCCAAACATGTGCGACCCCATTATAGTTAATCCTGTCGTGAAAATGCGACTCCATCCAGCGGCACATCCCCATTAGCTTCTTATAAGGGAGTAACACCCACTGGCATTCTGCTATTGGGCCGGATGACATACAATTTCCGGCCAAGAAAACCTGGGTTTGTCTACGATTTTCCGCCAAAAACGAGGCGTTCAATTGAACGTGACGACTTTTGGGGCCATTTTACAGTCAAACCAGGTCAAGCGTTCCCGTCGCTAACAAACTAATGAATTCATTAATGGAAAAATAATTTCGTTTGTTGATTCAATAATCCATTCATAAAATGAATAATCCAACAGTCAAATTGGACCTCGATTCAATAATCAAATGTTGATTTGGTTTATGAGCAAAATCTACCTGTTCTTTATTCTTGTCTGTTGTGTTCAATCGTATTTGCTTCCTTTTTCCTGCCGTTTACGATTGCGTTTTTCATTGCCTTTAATCAAAATAACAGCTAGAATAGACAGACCGCAAACGCAAAGAAACTATGAGAAACTGACAAAGGCCGAGGATCGAAATCCACCAATCACCGCACATACACTGACCTTAGTTTGACCGTTGTGTTTTCTAAGAGGTCAGGCCTGGGTCTGTTGCACTGATTACTGGCAGCAAACTGGCGTACATGTAACAGTTTGTTTGGGTTTGAACTTCAGAACTCGCCGGCACTCGACTCTCAGAAAAAAAAGAGGAAAAAACAAAATTCTGAGGTCAACTTGTGGAAAGTGTAGTTTTTCAAAAAACAGTAATCGAATCAACATTCGATTATGGAATCGAGGCTAAATATGAATATTGGATTGTTCATTTTATGAATGGATTATTGAATCAACAAACGAAATCATTTTTCCGTGAATGAATTCATTAGTTCGTTAGCGACGGGAACGCTTGACCTGGTTTGACTGTAACTCCCAAGAGAAACTGAAGACAATGCTTATGCAAAATTTTGGAGTGACCAAAGAAGAGTATTATGGTATGTTAAGGTATTTTCTGGAGTGCTAAATTGGCTTAATTGATAGTTGTGGACGGACAAACACCCCGCTGACGTCACGACTGACATTTCTCACATCGATCCTCGTCCCCAGGGCGCTTTTCCCTGGCTTTGGCGGTGGTCCACCCCAACTCGAAAGCCAGGGAACAGCGCCCTGGGGACGAGGTTGTAAAATATCATCTTTCCTCGCCCATGGTGCTCTGCTTGGCCTCGTTCGCGCGCGGAGCTCCGCTTTAACGAATCGAAGTGCGAGGGGACTTGACGACAAATTATTTGTTACAACAAAGGAAAGTTAAATCGGGTTCCTGTTCAATGTATTTTACTGGTCAGGGAAACATGATTTTTGTTACTGCCTGAGGCAGGAATTTTGTTAGAGGGGTTTCATTATATTGTACTTGCGGTAACACCCAGAGTTTTTTTTTTCAGTTCTAAGTTAGCTTACTAACGGCGTAACTAACACTAGGAAACAGGGTTTTGATCAATGTGAGTTATCATAGTAAAATGTGGTGCTGAACTTTAGAAGTTTGCGAGGTAGTGCGGATCACAGAGTGCGACCATTTAAAAAGTTGTAAAGCCTTTTTAAAAAAGTCGCCATCTCCTGTGGCGCTGTTTATTATGCTACGCGAGGTGCTTTTAAACTATTGCATGAATTTTTGTGGCATAAAAGAAAGCATTTCCGTATCAATTTGCTGAATTGGTGATCTAATATGAGATTAAAATATGCTCTAGCCGAGGCTGTGATATATATTCTTATTCGTGGCTGTGTAACTCTAAACTATGACCATTGCATTACTATATCTTCTACAATGTTTGGAATTATGTAGTTATATGAATTTGAGTCACTTTACTTGGAATTATTATAATTTCAAAAAAGAGTTATTAATTTCAAAAATTTATGAGGCATGAACGCAGTCAATTAATTGTACGAGGGTTGAAATTTCTTGACGTAACATAGGTATCGAGTTGTGCTAGCTTATTCAAAAAACGTCATTTCACAGCACTTTTCGGTCCGGGTTCTGTTTATTGCGCCGAAGTGTGGCCATTCAAAATAAAAACCCTGGTGGAACATTATGTTTCCTGCTGGGAAACAATTTGTTTGTCGATCTTTCTTGCGTAGAAAAGATGGAACATTTTGTTGCTCTATTGCTCTTGACCGCTATGTGGGTACTGCGTGAGTTCCTTTAACAATTCGCACATTCTGTAGCATCCGCTTGGCACACCCTTCTAACAAATATAATCATTCCCTCTTGACGCATTCTCCTTTTTTTGTCTCATTATCCCTGCTAATGAAAGGGTTAAACTTTAAGCAAAAATTAACCTCGCACGATCCAATTAGCTGAAAAAGTAAGGGTAACTGTTTCAGCTTGGAGTCATTTGTTTTTTAGCTGGCCATTCAGAACTGAGAAGATTACGTAAGTGCTGCCCAAATAAGTATTTTCAGAGCATTTAACTGTCTGGCATGTTAAAATTTCATCTGCAACAAAAGTCTTATTTGCTGAAAAGATTAATTCACAAGGTCAAAACACGATGTGAAAAACATAACTCTTGAACCATGAATGTGGTAATCATCGATAGCTGCTGAATCGAATGATCAGAATGAAACCTTTTATTTGTTTTTCAGTACTCTGTAAAATGGGTTTCTCAGTTTTTGAGTCTGGAGACACTTTTTTTCGGTAAAACATAAGAAAGTTGATATTGTTTTTTCATTTTTCTCCGCTACTTTGAGAACAGACAATCGTGATTGAACCGAAACGAACGAAGTCACTGAAAATAACACTTTTTGAACTTGTTCATAACAAAAAAAAATGATATTGCCACCACTAATATACAATTTAATAAGAGAGAAAAAAAAACATCCTTATGAGCAAGTATCGGAAACATGTTTGAAGTGAAATTTGGGGTTGCAAATCCAAGCTAGATGAACTGAAGTGGAACGTACAGTTTAGCAAAGGTGGAACTTAACTAACGGTGAAGAAAGGGATATCATGTTAGTAACGTTTCAAATTTTGCAGCTATTACCCAGTTTATGTAGCTTGAATTCCCCTACGTACATCATTTTCAGCAGGTTGCGATCCCAGTATTTCAACAAAACTTATAAAAAAGAAGCTCAACTGATGCATAATCACCACCCTGAATGCCCTGAATATACCAAAATTTATGGTTACTGCATACCTTTATAACTTGAATAACTTTGCTGATGGATGGCCTTCTTACAAGAAACGTTTCCAGCGGTTCCATAATTGCCTTCGATTCTCTTGAGCATGATGTTATCTTGATAGTTTGCTACTTTTGTTGTGTGCAGTAATTATAGAACTATGCAGCTCTATTAGTCGTTATCACAGCGCGGGTGGCAGGGTGGTATATCTTGCTGTTCATTGTGTATTGTTAAAGGACAATTGGAGCAAAATTGAAAATTTAAACATTGGAAGGTTGAAAGATTGTTTTGGCCAAGGATGGCGGATTCAAGAAGAGAAAAGAATTTAGGAAATATAGTACGAATTTTTCGGTAGGAAAATCAAAGGCTCCTAGGAGCGAGTTCATGGATGAATTGAATCGTAAACGAGCATGGGTGCTAAGTACCACTGCTCTTGGATTTCGTGATTGATTTTCGTTGTTATTGACAACCGAATGTTGAAGATTATCACCTCTGTATTCATAGTAACTATAAGGCTTGAGAAACATTCCGTTTTGAGATTCACTTGTTTTAAACTGCTTGGGCACTGTAACATATTCACTTTTCTCCCTAGTTTTTTTCTTATATTTCATGACTTTCTCTGTGTGTTGGTTACTTGACAGATCATGTTTACACTTCTTTAGCATTTGATTTTTGGCATGTGTTTTTTGGCATCTGCTTTTTGGCATACAGTGTCGGTTCTTTAAAAAGCATTTCGTCAGCATTTCTCCGGTAACTTTTTAGCATCTCTGAAACACTCACGCTTTTAAGGGAGCTAGATCCTTGCTCGAAGCTGTAGGTGTTCTGACCTTACTAGTACCCTCTAGAATATGCCAAACATATGCATAAAAGGCACTTGGAACAAAAGTAATACTAAGTAAGGGAGGTAAGAGTAAATTGCTTAATTTGACTTTAATGAGAAAATTAATTAGAATCGAGTGAGTGAGTGAGTGAGTGAGTGAGCGAGTGATCGAGTGCCATTCGAGTGCCTCCAAAAGCCCATACGACTACGTCACCCTTGAGCTAAAAAATAAGACAGGTTACTGTGGCTTTGGATAGCAAGGATAAATTTCATGGGTGTGCGTTAATATAATAACATAAAATCTTGAAAAACGTTAAGACGAAAAAGAAGAAGAAAAACAAGAAAACTCAAAATAACAATAGATGTACTTCCTACAAGACTTACAAAGTTTGTGAGTTTCCGGCACTCATGCAGTATGAAAGCGTCTTTGGTGATGCCTTACATAACGTAGCAACTGTATCATTCAATATGGCGGCAGAGAGGGTATCGACCTCGTCAGTTGTCAAACTAAATCTAAGTGCGATCAAAAAGAGCGATCAATATGTGGTAAATATTATAGATAATGCTTCACAAGTGGCACTCTATAAATTTAACGGAACGACACAGGCGTGGGTAAGTACAGCTCAGCTCATTTTTCAATTTTTACACGTGTGATCATGTATGAGCTCCTTTCGTTTGCATTTGTGCGACCGTCAGTCGTTTTTTGTGTTGTCAGTTTGGATCTATGTCC
The DNA here is from genome assembly GCA_964035525.1 of Porites cylindrica. Lineage (NCBI taxonomy): Eukaryota > Metazoa > Cnidaria > Anthozoa > Scleractinia > Poritidae > Porites > Porites cylindrica. The sequence goes on from OZ037786.1 coordinate 1,204,634, forward strand.
TTACGAAGTCGTAGAAGAAATCAGGATGATTGGTATTGTTCTATCATTTCAAAAATAAGTCCAATAGTTTTAAATCACTTACAGATAAGTCTTTTTAATTTAAATTGAAATCTATATATCAGCTGTATTAAATAATGACATCTTTCGGTTACGTGACTGTACGGGTCATGAGTTTAAAAATTAATCACACAGATGCGCTTGCATGATGCGCTATAAAGCTAAATCGGTGAAGAAACAATAATGATTGCATAATTGGAGGAATTGACAAAATCAATGAGGGCGTTAGATACTAAAACAGTGCCAACAGACTATTTTACAGTTATGAATGGAAACGAGGCCGGAGTTGACCTTGTTTTGATACAACCCTTCCTGCTTTCTTATGTAAATCTTGTTGTTTTTATCTCAACTAGTATTTTTCAAGCATAACTTCCATAAGAAAACAAAGGAGGTTTGTATCAAAAGATGGTCAACCCCAGCCTTGCATTCACTCGAAGGCTAGCGTACTAAGCATTCAATTGTGAAATGGTCTATTTGTTCATGTTTCATGTAAACTATGGCCTTTCATTTGGCAGCTGATGGAACAGGGGTTTGTGGGAAGGGGTGTATTTAGAGCTCCTACAATTCTCCTCATATACTACCACCCTAGTTGATTAGGGCCATTGTGTCATAATAAACTTTTTAAGTGCTTTTAACCATGCTGAAAGAGGAGAGGAACATTACTTGTAAGTTTAGAAACTTGTTGTATATTTATTAAGGGTTTTGTTTATTGTTTGTCTGATGATTGTCGCCAAGATATTGATCGCAACGTTACACAGTATTTGAATGATGAACAATATCTTTCATGACATTGTTGTTTATTTGTATTGATTTTTATTGTAGGAGAAAACAGATGTGGAAGGAGCCCTATTTGTTTATAGCAGGTAAATCAATAAATTATTACAGTAGAGTTCTGGTAATCTGAATCTTTGGAGGAAAGTTACAGTTTTGTATAACTATTATATAAAATTACCAGTAGTGTTAATAACAAATATATGAGTCATATTAGCCTGGGAGCAAGCTGTCCGGGGCGCTCTGGTGGTGGGGAGGGAAAAGGAAGGAGAGCTTGCAACTTGGTCTCTGGAATTGGAATTCCACCTCCAATTCCCCTGTGGCTCCCCGTCAACTGAGCTGTCAGATTTCTGCCAATCGGCACGAAGCAGAAAACAAACATGCGCGAATGTAAACAAACATTGCAAAACATGTGCCAAGGGTGATGATGTCATTTCTAATGTCATCTCAGGCAATCAGCATTTTGCCTCCACTTTTTGATGCAGATATTCAAATTCCAGAGATGTAGATGCAAGCTCTCCTTCTTTTCCTGCCCCGTAGAGCTTGCTCGCATGCTAGAGTCATATTACTCATATTACCCCTTCTTTTTAAAAGTGTTTTGAAATAATTTTAATGTGATAAATTATTAATCTTGTGGTTTGTAATCCATTTTTTAGATCCACTCCTCCTTCCAGTGCCTTCTTCATAATGAACAGACTAAATATGAAAAATATGACGGAACCAATAACAAACAATATGGAGTTTAAACTTCAGGATCCATTTTTGTTATATAGAAACCTCACAAGTAAGTATCCTCAGAATTTTAAACAAGTTTTACCAAACTTTCGCTGATCTGTGCAGGGTGTTCATTGGGCATCAGAGATCGGAGAATTCTCTGTTTGTTAATGTGTGATATCCTATGAATATTTTTAATTTAGACATGGAGCCTCTTTTACAATATTCTACTGTAATGTTACACCTTTCTCCAGCTACTATAATTTATTCTTCGTGAAAAGAGTGAGGCCATTACAGGGAAATCTCAGTCTGAGGCCTTGATTTTTTGACTGAGTGATAGCAAGGTCAATACATCAAGGCCTCGGTCTGAGATTTCCCTGTCATGACTGAACAGTCGAGGTTAATGAGTTATTTATTATAATAAAATATGGCCTTTTCATTATGGACCTGAGCCTGCAATCAATTAAAACCATCAAGTGGTCAGCGGATAACTTTAAAAAAACATGTCACCCCAATGAATTGTACACTTGAGCCTGTGATACAGTCAGGTGACACTGGTCAGCAGGTACCCTTTTTGACAGCTGTCAATTGACCATAACATGGCAGTCCATAAGTAAACACAGTTTGTATATGCTTTGGACACATAGCTAGTGATGCCTGGTCATTATTAGAAAACAGCCAATCAGAGGGCACGTACTATTGTAGCCATATAATAAAGTGCCATATCCTTAACCCAAATTGGCATTATTATTTCTTTGATTTTAGAGGAGATATATGGCATCTGGTTTTATGATAGCGATGAATGTAAAAGACTGGCCATGCTGTTGACAAAGTAAGTCACATGTACATAACTTATTGAATCAACCCCAAGTAATTTTTTTTTTAAATTGTTGTCCACTTCTTTCCTACCTATCATTACCCAAAGACAATTTGTAACATTTTTCGTGTACTAGTAGAGTAATTCGAGAGCTTAAGCAACCACTATGATGATAGCAGTGTAAAAGTCACTGAAAAATGTATTTGTTTCAAACTTATTGACTTTGGCCTTTCCCAATTTGTCAGATGAGGCAAGTTTTCCTGGAGTTAAATACATCCAACTTCTAAATGGGAAAATAACATTTGTTTTGTGTATACATCCTCCACGGGAGTTTCATTTCTTAGTTGTGCAATGGTCATGTAGTTGTCCTCGTAATTGCCTAAGTTCCCTATTTTTAACAGGACCAGGCAATTCTGCTAAGAATGTTACAGTTTCATAAAGCACTAAATCTTGCATGTCCATTTTGTTTGCAGGCTTTCTTCGGAGACAGCACCCACAACCAGGCCAGTGAGTAATCCTCCCCCACCTGTGCAAAGTCCTCAGGTAATTTTTTCTTTCTTTATCCCTCTCTTTTGTCCCCTTTTTGAAGTCTTTAGATGACATTTTCATGCAGCCTTATTTAGCTACTTAACGTTTCCTTTTCATAGAAGGATAAAAAGGAGAGTTCAACAGAGGAAAAAGTTGATATCTTGCAGCTTTTTGCTAAAGCACAAGAAAGATATATTAATGAGGTACTGTAACATTATTAATATTATTATAGGATCTGAATGTTGACTCCTTTGCTTTATTAACAGCAAATGATTTTAGACTCAAGTAGTGCACATCATTCATAAGCTGTAGCTGTGATATATTTTGTATCTTTTATTGTTGACTGTAATGGTATAACATTAGTATTTGTACAGGCCTTCATTTAAGGCAGGTTCTTGCAGAGCTTGTTTAAAAGAATGGTTTCATAGATTTTTTTTACACAAATGTTCTGTGGTTTGCCTTTTTTTGCCCCCATGTAGACCAAAGCAAGTAATCCAGTCACCTCGTCTACAGCAAGTAGCAACCCTCAAAAACAACCAGTACCTCAAGAACAAAAAGAACAGCAACAAAGATTTCTCCAACAAAACCAAGCTCAGCAAGAGCAACTTCAAAGACTTTTTCAAAATGAGGACACTCGCCCAAAAAAGCAAAGAGCCTACTCCTCCCCCGCTACTTATCTGTCAGATAAACTGCCCCCCTCTCCCATGGGTAGTAAGACGGCATCCAAGGGGGAGGAGCAAGAGAATAGTGTTTTACCTGGAGGGGAGAGACAGTCAAGGAAAGGACACAATAAAGTGAAGAGCCTAACGCTGTCTGACGTTAAAATGCCCGTGGGTCCAGGTGAGAGATTAAAGAATCTTTGGGTAACGCAATTTATGTCACACAATTTTCAACTATTGCGTAAGGTGCCAACCGGCTCTGGAATTGACTGGCGTGTCAAAAATGGCAGCTGAAAGTTGTGGAAGAAATCAAAAGGAATAAATAACCGAATAGAGGGTTTCTTAATCCTATCATAATGCTATTTAAAATAAACGAGGTTTCAAATCCTAGGATAGTAAACTTATTACCATATGCAATCTACTGTTGATATGTGGGACTGAGAAGCGGCTCCGGTTTACGGTCATCTCGCCACTAAGAAGTCTTACTCGCCACCACATAATAACTCTGCAACAATTGACACTCTTTACTTACCTGGGATTGTTTCTTCTTCCTCAAGCCCAAATATAAGTCTATCGATTTTAATTGACACCTTGCGTCGAACTTCTCATCTTTAGTTTTATTTTTTGCCAACAATTGCGACTTTTTAATACCTTAAAACAGCTTATTTGCATCGCTCAAAAAGTGTGACTTGTTTAAAATCCAACAGCCTTTCTTATGAAAGTTGTTTAATATTGTCACTTGAACCTTACCTCCTTAAATTTGATTGTAAATTTAAAGTGAAAGAATTCTTTTTAGAGACTTGTCCTTTCACTAAGTAAGAAGATACATATTTCTTGGTAGCGAATTAGTTGGTGGGGAGATGGTTTGGTGGCGAGGTGACCCGGATATCGCGGCTCGCGCGTTCTCTCGCGGCTTTCGTGGCTGATTTCTCAGGCCACCTTGTGACCTCTTTTAATTTACACAGCCCAGTTATTAAATCTTTTCTCGAAGAAAATTGTTGTTTTAAAATGATAGTAACGCAGGATTGTTTCCAGGTGGACTCATCACTCAGACACAAGATGACTCTGCGATTGACAGCACAAAATCGGGAGCTCAAAGGAAGGTACAAATGTGTAAAATGTTCATTTTTTTTGCCGTTGTGTGATCGATTGACCCTCTTCCCCGTGAAGCGTGGTGTTGTCGTGGTTGGCTGGTTGGACAAATCTGATGAGCAATGTTTCGCGTCCTCGTAGAATTTAACGTCACCTGCTTTACAATGATGAGCGGCAAGAAGCAGTTAAAAAGCTTGGCTCCTGGCTCATACGTATTTGATTACACACTATCATGAGCCAGCTTTCGAACTACAAGGTTCAGGAAAGTTGGTTTGCAACGTGCTTTCAATGAAGTTTTTCTTGTTTATAGTTATTTCAAAGCGATCGACCAGAGGTTAAGAGTATGGTTACACTACCCACACCATCAACTGCGTCTGCGCAATCAACAGTTGCTGCTCAAGTTAAGGTGAGCGTATGCGGGCACCGTAGTGTGTAAGTGCGTCTTTGTTTGAACGCTATTGGAAAAGAATTTACTTAAGTTCGCCAATCTTGGTAGGGTGACCGTAACAGCGCGTGGTACCAATTAACTGGGGCCCGTATCTGTCCCCTCCCTTCCCCCGCCCCCATAAGAAATAGACCACAATACCAGGGACTACGTCCCCTAATCCTTACGAACATTGCTTCTTTAACGTCCCACAGTATATGTTCAAGGGTTCTGAGACGGGACCTACGGTTTATCGTCATTATCGAGAAGACTAGAAAGTCTAACCGTTCGCAGATATCTTTACAACGGCAGCACTTTTTCCTCGGTTATTTAAATACCCTAAGTGTTGGTCCGGCCGAGGTGTGAACCAGCGGCGTCCCGCTCGGCAGACCGGCGCTTCCGGGGATTAGCTCCAGACTATCTAGCTAAAAAATTTAAAACGAGGTCTGAAATTCACAGGAGAGACACACGCAACGAGAATAAGATTGACATTCCAGGGTACAGAACTGCCGCAGCTGGCCAAAGGACCTTTCATTATCGGACAGTTTCATTGTGGAACGCTTTACTCGAAAGGCTCACTAAGTTAACAAACGTCGTGACTTTCAAGAAGGAACTTATGCATTATTTTAAATCGTCTCACTAAGCAGTCTGTTTTTTAAAGACAGGGGTTGCTTACTATTGCCTTTGTCTCTTAGGGGCTATGTTAATCATGTCTCGTTAAAATCTTGTAAATATATAGTTTTATAGTTTCATTTTTTAATCTTTTGTACTTTTATATAGATTTTTCTCCATGATATTGATGTAATTACTTTGAAAAACCAGACTTGGAAAGTAATATTATTATTATTATTGTTATTATTATTAATAATAATAATAATTATTAATTATTAATAATAATTATTAATCATTATTAATAATAATTATTAATCATTATTAATAATAATTATTAATTATTAAATTAATAATAATAATAATAATTTATTGTTTATTATTATTATTATTTTATCCAAGTGAACTAACCGGGCGGCGGTTTTTCTCTGTGTTGCAGGAGTCCCCTCAAAAGCCTTCACAGGATCAAGCCCTAGCCGCGGCCGCAGCCGCTGCCGCAGCGGGGTCTTCTCTTATGTCTCCATTAGCTTTCCAGTCTTCAGGGAAAGTAACGATTATGACACCTCCATCACAGACGAAACAGCCCGCTCCAAAAATGGAAATTGCGCCTTTGACCCAAGAGCAGCTTGTACAAGCAATGACGTATTTATTGAAGGTAACTTTTTTTGCTTAAAGAGGGACACAACGAGTGGTATGGAGTATCAACGAAATATCCTGACAACCTCGTGCTCACACATCCGGGAATCCCAGTCTACACAATACAATCCCATATATGGTAGCAACACTATAAATATATGGTAACCACACTACACCGGTATTAAATGGTTAAATTGGCAAAGCACCTGCAATACATTTACCATTACATTTTAGACGTTTCGAACACGTGCTAAAAAAGATTTATCAGCAACATGACCTATAGAGCTGGCATCCTCAAAAGATGAAAACACCTTTGAGCGTGTTTAAAAAGATTGATTCCAACTCTTAACATATTTCACCTGCATCTGACTCACCCCCAGTCGTTATGATCTGTAAGCGGTCAAGAAACGGTCGCGGGAGACCTAGTACGGCATCTGCTGCCCTTGCTTCCCTTGACCGCGTTTCTCTCGTTAATATTGATAGGAGACGTAGAGACGACTGGGGACGAGTCAGCACCTGCGTACAGTCGAACCTCTTGCGTGCGAAAACAGCCGTTTCTCCTCGCTCCTTGCTAAGTAGAAACGACTGTTTTCGCAGGCTATGGAACCTCCATGTGCGACTACTTCTTGTAAGCGACCATCTCCCAGAAACGACCATCCATCCAAACTGAAATTTTCCAAGTGAATCACTACAGTTGCAACTCGTAAACGACCTCCTATCGCAGGTGACGGTGGCCACTTTTTTCAGATGACGGCCTTGGAATTTTCCATCGTTTTTATCCTCCTATTGCATGGTTTGATCTCCATGCATGTTGTATGTACTTCGCTACTAAGAGAATGCGATGTACTTTTGGTGACAACATAAAACTACACGTATCGTAACTTGGAAACTACATGCAGTGAATTATCTTACAAAATGTAGATGTGTTCGGTCCTTTTCTAGGAAGAGACCCCTTGTGGTTCGATTCTCTTAAGCGACCCCTTCCCGCAAACGGCCTCAGAAGCTTCGCATTCTGGGTGGTCGCTTACGGGAGTTTTGACTTAATTAAAATATCAGAAGTAATTAGCAAAACCAGCATTTGCGCGAGCGCTTAAAACAGTTAATTGCCAAAGTCTTATGTACTGTATACTTAAAATAGTTTGTCGTTCATTTCTTTTCAGAATGATCCAGAATTTGTTACCAAAATCCACGAGGCATACTTCAAGAGTTTACAGGATAAACTGCCAACTTAGCAGCTGTTTGTTAAAACTGTTACAAATGGTTGGCGATGTGACTGTAAAACGCGTAACCAAGGGGAACCCAAGAGTCGCACAAACGTTACAGCGAGGAAAGGGGAGAAGCCTGTTTATACTGTGGTGGTGATGTTAAAAAAATGTTGGATAAAAAAAAGTGTTTCGAAGAAGGGTTTTGTTGATGTTAATAATCCTAATAGGACTAACTAGCTCAGTTCCCTGTCTCACTTCAATCACACGTATTGTTCAACACAAGGGAAGTTTTACTTGTTTGATCACAATCACAAAATATTTTTTTTGAAGCTAGAATTATTAACCTCTACTCAGTCCTATAACGAACTAATCATGTTTATCAAAAAAATGTCCTTGTATTGTCTGGGTATAGTGCCTTCTGTACTGTTGCCTCAAGTTGTACCATAATCAGGGAAATAGCCAATCAGATTCAGGAACCTTTTTTATATACATTTGATTAACCCAGTAATTCCCATTTTCTTAGTTCACTTCTGTTAATGTTTCTTATGACTTTCAACACTGATGTTTGTATTAACACCTAACCTCTGTTATGAAGGTTTTTGCGAAATAGTTTACACTTGTGAACATATCGTTGTCGTTTTCTGCATCATCATCATCATCATCATCATCATCATCATCATCATCATCAATATTTGTGCATGTATAATTTAAGTTTTTAATCGCATAGAGTTGTTATCTTTACCCGCACCAAGGACTGCGATTGTTTCGCATTTGCATTAATTTGCCTTAAACAAATTGGTCAGAGGAAAAATTCCCACAATGCTACAGTCTGTTTGCTAGAACCCTTAATCTTGACAGCTGAATTGCTAGTTCTCAAATTAACTTGTTGCCTTTGAGCAATGGGCCATTTTATATTTGTGGGCTTGGTGTCCTAGCCTTAGAGTGAACGTGAGGCTGAGGTTGACCTTGTTTTTGATACAAACTTCCTCCCTTTTCTAATGGATATTTGCTTGAAAAATACTAGTTAGCATAAGAACAACATGATTTACATCGTAAAGGAGCGGGGATTGTATCAAAACAAGGTCAACTCCAGCCTCGTTTCCAACTGTAACTGTAAAATGGGCTATTTAACTTTACTGTGGCAGGAGCCCATGTAGTGAAACAATTGGTTACCAAATGATCTGCCTGATTCTTGCTTGCTTCTTCGGCTAGTTATAATGAAACAAGTGGTTAAAGCAAATCCTTGGAACGGAGACTGCCAATCTCGTCCCCAGGGTTCCCTTTTGTCATGCGCTAAGAATCGGTTGCGCGTAGAACGGGACCTGGATACGAGATTGCGGCAAGGCTCATAGGGATACTATTATTCAGGAGCTTTGTTGAAAGAATTCTAAGCTCAATATTGCGCATAATGTTAAATATGTGAAACAGTCGTTGGACAAAGAGCCCAGTTTTCTCTCGTACTGTTTCATGTTAAGTCTTCTCGCGATGGACCCTCTTTGAAAGAAAATAGTTTGGGAATACGTTAAGGTTTTGTTGCAGTTAAGCTAAGATCAAATGAAGGTTAAGGAGTATTAAATTTCTCCCAAAGTGGTGTACATTAGATGTGTAGTTTCATTGCTGCGTTGACGAGAAAGGACTCTTCAATAACTGGACGTGTCAAAAATGAATTGAAATAAAATATGGATGTGACGAAAGAGTGTAGCCCTTGTTGTTGATTTTTATTGGACAAGGAGAAGAAGGGTTGGTACAATTTCTCCATGTAAAATTCAATATTTTTCCATGCCTTTTTCAACTTCGATAGTCTTTTAGAATTCAGCTCCAGAAAACAATTGCCAACATTTGACGAATTGAACGAGAAGAAGTTCAACGGACGTCACGGCGGACGAGATGGTGGACAAGAGTAAAACCGTTTTACCCCGCTTGGAGCGAAACTCGTTCTTCATGCATATCACGAAAAGGGGAGCCTGCGAAAACAGCCGACATTTGGCGACGCTACCACTGGTTTCCCCGCCAAATGACGTCTGAGAAACGAGCGCAGAAATTCCATACTGATGACGCGTCACCACCCAGATCTGGGTAGTTCTTCTGATTGGTTGAATCAAATTTCCCACGCGGCACGACCAATCAGAAGCACTACCCAGATCTGGGTAGCGACGCTTCATCAGTATTGAATTTTCCGCACTCGTTCCTCAGACGTCATTTGGCTGAGAACGTTCGAGATAATAAACAGGGCTCAAAATCCCATAACGGCCGGTAAACGGACAATGTCCGGCTGAGATGACCATTTGAGCATCGGCTTTCGAGTTGGTCATTGCCACGTGTAACTAACTGGCGTAGACATTTACATAAAAACTACAAGTAACGTATTATGGAGAAAGGAAAATTAAAAGTGCATAAAGAAACGAAATTGGCGATGTCTTCGGTGGTAAAAGCCACATAAAGATCCCCCTATTAAATGAAAGAAACCACGTATCAGGAAAATAAGATATATTTTTTACAATTTGCTCAATGAAAAAAATAACATTTAACATAAATGAGTCTGACGAAGTGTGAGAATTGACAAAAGCAACACTGCTATACACCGTAAAGGTTTCCTTTTCTTCCATTCAAATTCAGGACATTTTATGGATAAATTAACTAACGCTCAATAAATATACTAGTATAACATATTTTTTTATAAAGTGAAAGAGCCATCCTGTTTATGTAGAGGTAAACATAGTCCAGTTCTGGAACCCCTCTCTCTGTTACCTGTTACGCAACGCGGGGAGAGGGGGTTGCATGACAGAGAGGGTGGGGGCAGAATTAGACTTGTGTAAAAAGACCACTTTTACTTGGAAGAACAGCCAGGAGCTCTTTTGAAGATAGAACCTATTAAAAAGCTTCTCAAATGTGCTTCAAGGTGGTCCTTGCTTTTAAATGCAGGCTTAAAACTTACATGTAAGTCAAAAGAATTTATGGCTGTTGCTTTTTTTTTGGCCGAGAGAAGCGCCTGCCACATGCACAGGACACTTGCATCTACAGGCTACCTTAAAACAGATGTAGAAGCATCAAAGAAGACATGAGAAATGAGGGCCATGGCCTGAAAAGACAAGACAGACTGCTCGTCTCTTTTGTGTGCCTCTCCTAAATTGCGCTCGTGGTCGTTTTCGTGTCTGGTGCGTTTTGTTCGACAGACTCAGAAAAGAGAGAGAGACAGCTTGTAGTCTACTTCCTCGTTTCCTAAGCCTTCAGTACGCTTAGCCAAAGGAATTAGCTCTGCTTTAAGTGGCCTTAGTGGATACATGTGTGCAGTAAAGGCAGAATTTCAAGCATCTGAGAATATGTTTTATCCCAGTGCCTCATGACTAGCCCAATAAATATAATATATTAGTATAATAAAGGCTCTGGGAATGCTTATGGCTTATATCATCCAGGCATTTCTGACTAGAGAATCAGGGCAAAAGTTGTCTGCTTAACTCAGCCATTTTTTCATAAACAAGGCTTATTGTAAGAGGTAAAAAGTCAGTCTTAATCTTCCCCAATAACAACTTACATAGACACATTTTTGCTGAAGGGCTGGCTGTTTACATCTTTTCATACATAGGACTAGAATAAATACTCATGACAGAAAGCATCAAATATTTCTTTAACACAATAATAATTATATAACTGTCTGATGGTTTTCACTTTGTATTTGTTGCTGACGTAAGGCTTATTTTTCTCAACACTGTTCTCTAAACACAAAAGAATGACGGAAAGAAACAACAAGCAAAGCGAGCACAACCAGGGGTACAAAAAAAAATTGAGAAAATTGCAAATACTTCGTGAACAATAATGGTGGGCTTACACAACAGGATGTTAAAAAGAAAAGAACCGCCAAACGCTTGTGTGTGACAAGCATGACAGACTGCATGTGTTGTTACATTCTTCACTTAATATTACTGTGTTCTGATCTTCTACAAAAAGATCTGTTAAAAGCAATGCAACATTTGGCAGCAATTGTTTTTGAAACATTATTATCATCACATGTCACAAAAGGTTTTGCCATATTCTTTCCTCCCATCCTGTTGCATAAGTTTACTACTATGAAGAAATGAAGAGCTGTAAACAAACTACTTATAATGATAAATGTACATAACTAAAGAGTATTTCTTTCAAAGACTATTTTCACCACATTTCAGAGAGTTCATATTATATTTTATGATTATGTGTTGTCCCTTACTCACTGTTCCAACTTGCTCAGACCAAAATTTCATATTCTAAGCTACTAAAAAACAAATATTACTATGTGAAAGCACAGAAGAAGAGGTTTATTCAAATAGTCAAACACAGGATTCCATCTACGACTACAGATTGTAAAGTTAACACAGTAAATGTACATTCAACACATTCCTAGCTAGACTGCGAGTAATCTCTCTTTTTCTTCAGATTTATTAAGAGGAGTGCTCACGCACGCGAGAAACAAGGGCGCCTCATGCCTTCAGTCACACGCGTGGTCATTTGCGTGTCTTGCGCATTTTGCTCGACGGGCCAAGAAAAAAGAGAGACTGCTCGTAGTCTAATCCCTAGCTCACAATCTAATGAAAATGTCATGAAATTTGTTATGTTTTTTTGATAAAATTTTTAACACAAATACTCTCTGCAGTTTTGGGCACCACAATGACACTTAATACGTTCCTTTTTCCTTGGTGAGCTGCTCCCCACTTCTGACATGGTCATCTGGTAATCAAATGTCAACTCCTCACCAACCTTGATCCTACGATTGGCGAAGAAAGCTATGCGTGGAAAGTTGGGATCAAGTGAATCTACCCACACTGCATAAACATCCAAATTTGGATCACACTGTGAAGAGAAAGTAATGAAAATTCTAACCTGTACCAGTGTTCTACTTAAATTTTAGCTCAGCTGGTAAGGGACCATTCAGGTAAGACAAAAAATATACACCACTGGTGCACTTTCCTGTGGGGCAGGGGGGTAATGGAGTGCAGGACATAGCCCTGCCCTTGCTGAGAAATTTAGCAGCTCAGTTCTCTGAATCATCATTCCGTCATTTTAAAATCTATTTTACGCAAATTGGCCGTTGTTACCTTTACACAACAATTCAAAATGATTTATTCCAGTAATTTTACTCTGTCTTCAATGTTCTCTTTCCAAAATGCATGGCCCATAAAAAGAAAAGCTGTGTATACTTTAGTGCTTTTCCATACTCATTCATTTCCTTGTCGCATGTGAGAAACAGATCAGATCACTACTTGTCTTGTAAGTACTTCAGTAAACCTTCAGGCCATTGCAGGTGGTGAGAATTGTTGTTTCAGGTGGTAAATTACACCGGTTACCTCCTGATAAGGAGAAAACTGTGTACACAGAACTTGTTTT
>OZ037786.1:1220000-1375000 GCA_964035525.1 Porites cylindrica
TCGTGTTGTCAAGAAAAACTTCTTGCACACTTGAATTATCATCTTCTTCGTGGATCGATGGACTTGGCGTTTCTCCATTTATAGTAGTAGAGGTCGAATTCAGAGGCGAGTCGTCGATGAAGATTACCTCTCGAACCTTTGATCTTGAATCGCTTCTTTCGGTTTCATTTAAGCCTGGATTTAAGGCATTTGAGGAAGTGATACGATTTACAATTGACTCCAAAGAGCACCTTTCATCCATTTCAAAGCAACATTCTACGGGGTTCAATCTATCCACAAGTATTAGAAAAAAAGAAAAACGCAACTGTCAATTTTTGAAACTCATCACAAAAAGTATCCGCCATCATCGCCATCTTGATTCTTTTCGCGCGGTGTCACCGAAAGGAATTCTGGGTAAATGTCAAACCGCTGATCATACCAACTGCTCATGTTCTTTCCAAGAGAGTGAAATAGCTTGAAATTTCCTATCTTCGATTCGAAAATTAGCAGTCAAAATGAACATTAGATGTGCTACGGTAAGCGAAATTCAATTATTTGTCAAATCTCAAATTTATTCCACTTCAGCCATCCTGTGACGCGTACAAATGCAGCTTCTGGCCGCGAACTATCATTGACTGGAATAGCCTGCCATCTGATATTCATCAACTGCAAAATTTAAAGCCTCCACCTAGCCTCTGACTACATTTTGTCAGTGTGATGTTTACCCCTTTCGACTGTGTCCACAACTACTCTTTAAAAAGTGTACCGATTTAAACTTATATCCTGCACTACTTTAATGATATATTTCAGCCAGAGGATCTCATGAACATGCAACACTGTAATTTGCTGTGCCTGCCAGAAAATTACCAAATGAAGTATTACTTCTACCATGGTTTGTCATGGCCACAGGTGAGTTTGATTTTCGTTGAAGGCAGGTTGGATTTTTTTGAGAAAAAGCTGAAGCCCTGGAGAGAGAAAGCAGTCTGTGCTGAAAGGAGAGGTTAAGTATCAGAAGTCTGAAGCTCTAAAGATTCTTTACAAGGAGACGAGGAAGGAAATCATATAATGATGATGATGAATTGCAACTTCTTGCAATAAGTGCAAGAACTGGAAATCACCATTGTAATCGTTCCTACCAGCACATGTCCTAGATTTAATCCATTTATTTTTATAAGCATAGAAAGAGTGGCTGAATCATTTTGTAAAGATATTTAAAGTAAACAGGGTTTCAAATCCCAGGATAAAAAAAGGATGTGGTCACTTGATGAAGATTGTGCAATGAAATCAAAAGCTTGGGTATGCTAGTAAGTTTTTCTATCCTGGGATTTGAAACATTTTTTACTCATTTAATTTTTAATTTTTATTGTTATTTGCTAGTTGTCTTATGTTGCTGAGGATGAAAAGGGAAAGATTGTGGGATATGTATTGGCAAAAATGTAAGTTTTAAGCATATAATCAACTAGTATGTGGCCAGTAGTTGGTAATCTGTGAAAGGCTTCTCAGCGATCTAGCAAGTGTAGACAAAACTTAACTCTGGTTAAGTCTGTCTGTGAAACAGCGCCAAAATCCTTGTTCTTGGTCCTCATCCGAGTACCAAGACTGGAGTGTGTGCCATGATTGGCTTGTTAATAAAGCATTTTGATTTGACGAAAGGAAATTCAAAATGCCGTTCCGATGATTTGTTGAGTCTTTTGGGGGTCCAGAACAATGATATCAGTGTTGCTTCACAGACGTTTTAACTGAGGTAACAGTCCTGATAACTAAATATGATGGAAAAGTAGAGTCAGTTTGATAAAAAGTAAAATATTTTAAAAAACATTTAATTTTTACTCACCATATCATAGTGCAACAAATGATTCAAAAGTGGGACAATGAAAAATTCTTAAGCCCCAAAAAATTAAAGCGATATTCTCCTAAAAGTTTAATCATCATGTTTTTTTTGTTTGTTGTTTTACTATGATCTAAGACAAAAATTCTGTGGAATAAATTCTGAGCACATTGTCACAAATTGAATTTTGTTTCTTATTTAGGGAAGAAGAGCCAGATGAAGCAGTTCATGGTCACATCACCTCCTTGGTAGGAGAACTGATAAAATAATTTAATTGATGAAATGCCACTCTCCTGAGCTACCAATTGAAGGGGTATGGAAAAAAGTCCCAAGTCACTCTTGATAAGCTGATAGATTCTCCCTCTAAAATGCCTTGTATTTTCCTTTCAGAAACAAAAGGAGAATTTAACATTACATCAAGAGTCATTTAGGACCTTTCCACATACCTTTTCAATTTGAAACTTCTATCTATCCAGTTAAGTTTTAAAAAAATTATCTGACTACTGTCTTACAGTTCGGCTGGGAAAACCGTGAACACCTGAAATATGCCAGGAATGCTTATTGTTTTTTAGCCAATCAAGTTTGAGGATTTCACATTCCAAAATGGCAAAGTTATTAACCGTGTTAAAATATTAGTCATGGTTAAGCAAAATCAAAAGAATGGAAAAGGTTAAATTTTGCTTAAAGTGATGTTAAAAAATTATTGTAAAAGATATTCAAATAATAACTTTCATTATATTTATTCATAACTGACTTTAAAAGTGAAAGGTAGGAGGCCAACACCCTAAATACGGCTTTTTATGACTCTTTTTTAGACCAATGTGCAAGTAATAATAATAATAATAATAATGCCTTTAATTAATGAGGGTAACTCTAAATAGCCCAAGTCTAATAAACTCGTGGCCCTTAAAACACAATCTTACAGCATAAGTATAAGTTCAAAGGTCCCATATAAGAGCTGTATAGTCAGCCAGAAGGTCTTTTTATGGATATTTTTTATGTTTTCCTTGCAGGCTGTTAAACGTTCTCATAGGAGATTGGGCTTGGCACAAAAGCTCATGGAACAGGTTTTATCATCATGTTGTTTTTACTCCTGTAAAATATCCTCTTGCATTATTTTAGAGCATTACTGCAAGCTCTTTGTCTGAAAAATTTTTGTCCACAGGTGTGACATACATACACTGTCATTCAAGTTTTTTAATTCGGCATACGTTTTTTTGAAACATCTCCCCTCTTTTGTGTCTCCACATAAATTTCCATTTGTATCGTATAATTTGTTAACAGTCACATGCCACTGAACAAGTCCTCAGGAAGCTGGAGAGTTTCATTAGAACAGTTTTGCTGACAGTTTACTTACTTAGTTTTTTTTATTGCAGGCTTCTCGAGCTATGGTTGAATGTTTCAATGCTCAGTATGTTTCTCTTCATGTAAGAAAAAGGTATTGAAATAAAAAAAAAACTTTCAAATACGTTATCAAGATATTTTTTTCTGTTGTTATCTGTTGGTTAGCAGAAAATCAAAGATTTTTTCTATAATGTTGCTTATCTCTATATTAACATCTTTCAACAGCAATAGAGCCGCTCTTCATCTTTACAACAAGACCCTTGGCTTCAGGTAGGAGATGCTTAATTTTTAATAAAACTAAAACAACCATTCTTTATCTTATCAGTTATTCCCTTGTCTCCCCAAATCTCAAGGGAAAACTACAGGTTTCACTTTGTAAATGCGTACATCCTAAGATATTGATACCTCCATCAAGTCAGAGATTTTCTCTTAGGTCCCCACCCCTCTGGGAAAATTCCTATTTAACTGTAATTAACTCTTTTAATTTTTTGAGACCCCCTCCTCCCCCAGGAATTGCCAATACCTCAAGTGGGGGAGGGGGCAGTTTAGAGAGGCCCTGCCAGGGTAAATTCCGACAAGCAACATGGCCTAAAAAGTAGCGACAGCGCGTAAAATGAAATCGTGACAAGAGACAACCTCCCTTGGCCAAATTGCAACAGTGACGGGAAAGGCGACAATAAGCGACAAGCATTTATAAACACCGACACGAAGTTTTCAAATTCAGACGGGTGACATTGGACCCCCCCCCCCCCCCCCCCTGGTGGGGCCTCTATAGAGATTTCCAGAACTACACACACAAGCAAATACATCTACTTCCAGTCAAGATATTAACAAAAAGTATCCTTTCTTTGTACCTGCAGCATTTCTGAGATTGAACCAAAGTACTATGCTGATGGTGAAGATGCATATGCTATGAAGAGAGATCTGACAGGTTTAAAACTGGAAGTATGTTTTCTCACTAATGCCATTACCTGTGTACAGCTATCTTAGTTCTGGTCCTTTTGGCCATCACAACAGAATATTGTTTTGGTTCCAAAAACCATCTATACCGCATTATCAAAATAATGTTCGTGTAAATATTGAAAACCAGGGTGCAAAGAAAATCATTTTTACAGCTTGCCATTCGGGCAAGCTGAAGCTAGCATTTACTAGCCCAGATGTCGTTTCAACTAGCCCCCAAAAAACTTTTTGACTGGCAGAATTGATTTAATAGTTCTTCTGTTAATCAAATTCCTCAAAAAACATCCCTTGCCCGTTGGGCAAGTTAAAAACAGAATTCATTAGCCTGATAGCAAAATCCACTGGCCTCGGGCTATCGGACACTACTTTCTTTGCACGCTGAAAACTCATTCTTATTAATATGATCTCTTTCTCTTGCTTCAGGAAAAGACTGCTGTTGATAAAGATGTAGCAGCACTAACCCCTAGAGACCAAGACAAACCATCAGAAAAGAAAGAGGATGGTCACGATCACAGTCCTTCATCTCACAAATGTTGTCCAGGCCCCACCCATGGGCATTCTCAACCTCACCCTCGTCATGTGAAGGACGAGACACCAAGCAGATGCCCTCGAACTACACTCGAAGGAAAGAAGGACACTGGGCATGAAGGCTCTTAGCAGAGACATTGTTTTGTTTTCTTAGTATTTGAACCATTTCACTACTAATAATACCAAAAAACTAAATAAATTGAGGACAATACCAACTCTTAGTTTGTTGAGTATTGAAAAAACTATTTAATAGTATCATGTGAAAGTACCACTGAAGAGGTTTCATTTGAATGGTAACACCATGGGATGTACGTCCACAGACTCAAAAGTTAGAAATATACATACTAAATAAATAGTACCATAGGAAAGTACTGCTGACGATTTTTCATTTGAATGGTAACACCATAGGGTTTGATCCACAGACTTAAAAGTTAGAATAATATTGCAGGTACTCTAAACTGTATACAAGAAAATATGTGTAGCAAGCTTCGTCAACAGCAGATTGCTTATATGGCCAAAACAAAAGCTTTTCTTGTGGGACATAGTAGGGCATTCCAAGCGGGTATTAGATAGACAGGATTTGCTTCATCCTTCCCACTTTTGGAGCCAACCATGATATTGGTTATTTCTCTGTTCTGCAGAGAAAAGGTAGAAAAACACCAAAAATGAAGTTCACTGCAGAAAGATTGCACATGTGTGTGCACTTTTTTGAAATGCCAGTAATTAAAAATGGGCAAGCATGAGGAAGATGTGCTGCAAGTTGTGACTGGATTTCCACCTTCCCTTGCCCTCTGTGCACACTTGTGATATGCATATAAAAAAAGTAAGATTGGTTATTTAAGACACGCCTATCAAGATTTTGCATTGTTTATTACAAAAAGACAAGAATAGGCTAAAACTGCTTTTCTTTTGGTAGACATTTTTTTATTTACAAAAGAGCCAAACATAAAGTTTTACTTTAAATTTCACACAGCAACAGCACTAAAATTAATCATCTGGAATGATTTTATGTTGTGACAAGTTTGAAAAATATTTCACTCATTTCAACACAAAGAGTTTTTACATCAAAGGCTTCCAGTTAATCACCACATCACCGGCTTCTTCCTCTTCAACCACCTCACCCCTTGCAGCAGCTGCTTCATATGCAGCATCTCGTTCAGCAACAATCCTTAATGCTTGCTTCCTTGCCCAAGTCTGAGGTCTGTAACAAGTAAAAAGATGAATTATTAACACTTAAAAGGAAAAGTTCAAAGTAGTAGTACATGACAAATTCCATTTTGGTAATACTCAGGTTACTTAGGTCACATAGCAAAGGAAAGTGATACCAAATAGATTTAATTTAAGTGGTCACTCGATCTTCGCAATGTAATGGCGTGAAGCAAACAGAAAACTAAATCATGATCTTCTACTTCACAGTTTGTAGTTTTCAGAGAAGAATTATTGTGCTAGTTTTGCGCATGCTTCATTCTGGTTAGCTGCTGTCACAAGACAAACTTAACCTCCACTTATACTGTCTGCGAGACAGCGCCAACATTCTTGAAGTGAACCGACTTCATTAGACTTTGCAGTTGAAATGACCAGACATCAAAACTGGCTACTCACTTTGTATCAGGTTTGTAATAAAACATGACAGGTATCACAACAAGAATCAGAGCCCACCAGCGGTACCAAGGTTCCTCCCACTCCTCCCACTGACGCTTCTCTCCAGGCTTCAGAGGCTGCAAATACAGCAATATGGTTGCAAATTATACAATAGACTGACAGTACGTCTCTTCACTCCATGCCTCAGGTGTTGAATATGAGAGCGTTTTGATTAACATTATATGTTATGTTATTAAAAACTGAATCATTGGATAGTGCAATTCTAGAGCTCTGATTGGCTTAGCCATCATGGTATATGAGCCATTATACCATGCTCTCCAAATATGGTAACTGCACGCATCTGTTCAAAATTAAAAACAAGCAGAGTCGGGAAGAATTCTCGATATTTTGTGGGCATTTTTAATGAAACAATAATTGGGACGAATTCTCAATATTTTGTGGGCATTTTTAATAAAACAATAATTCCACTCGCGCTTGTTGGATACGAGATGATAATAGCCAACTCGGTGCTATGCACCTCGGCTATCTACCATCACATATCCAATGCGCACTCTTGGAGTAATTGTTAACTATAGACTGATAATAAGTTGCTTCTCTTCAGGCTTCAGAGGCCTCAAACAGAGAATTATGATCCCGAAAAGATTAGAACTTATACAACAAACTGAAGAGGCCATTTGCGAGTTTCCCCTAAGCTGCTATTTCAAAGCGAAGCTAGGTGCAAACTCACTGATATGAAAATGGTTTTGTATACCATGCAAACAAAATTCATTTTCACAAGGAAGGTTTTGCACTTAGCCTCGTTTTGAAAGTGGGAGTTTTGGGAACTCGGAAGTGCATTCCAATTCAGCATTACCTATGATCTGTTAAAGTAGAAAGGCTGCTAAATCTTACTGGTTTTTCTTTGTTTGCCAAACATCCCACATACACTTTAAAACGTGGAGGTGATATTAAAGTACAGGAAGGGAGTGACAGCAGCAAAGAAACTAAAGAAAGAAACCTAGACACTTCAAAAGCATAAATGAACACAAGCTTCAATCACGCGATGGCAACCTTTGCCTATCTGACACAAGAACACACAACTGGACAACCTAAGTTCTAAAGTACCAAAACCGTTGGAAAATCGAATATTCACCTTTTCGTTGAAGAGGAAACCGTTTGGTGGTTCCCTATATTTTGTGAAAATGCTTTGTGTTCGAGAAGAACCCGCAATGAAGGCAATATTTCTTCTGCATAAAGAAACGGCCCTAAAAATGCTACGGGCCGCCATCTTGAAATCCCTAGTACCTTCCCATGATGCTCCTTAAATAATGAAAGCGACTTCCCAGCACGCAACGGGCTCCTGTAGTTTTTCCCCGAAGGGAGAACAGGAGGCTACTGGGGAGAAGTACCTCCCCCAGTCCTCCCCCATGAAAAGCCGGTGCCTTTACATACTAAACATGGCAATGGTTCAGTCTGTGACAAGGAACCGGCGTTGCCTAGTCCCTATAGATCATAAATGCGGTATCTGTTTTTCATCTGTTTTTGACACGGTATTTCGGTACTGTATTTGCCAATTTTTCTTACGGTATTGCGGTATTGAGTACTTCCTCAAAGTCCCCCACCTGAGGGAAGACAATATGTTTATCCATAGAGGAACCGCTTAGGTTTGCACGCCTGAGAATCTATCCGGTAGCCGGATCATGATTTTTGAAAATTTTACCGCCAAATAGACTTCAAAAACTATCTTCAAAGAAGCCAATACAAAAAATAAGATTAAAAGCATATTGCCGGCTTCTCCTATTTTTTCCTCCACGCTCATTCTATTTTTTAGCCGCCTTTTTAGTTTGCTTGTGTGATTTTCAAGCTTATAGGGCGCACAAAAACCTGCCTCTTGGCCCTTCAGAAATTTCACTCAAATAACTGCCAGTTTCGCTGAATTCGTTATCAAAAAATCGGCCGCATGTTTCGAAAGAATTCTGCCAGTCTTTTAAAGTGTGCCATTTTCGACTAGCAAACGGCGTTTCAGGTCATTTGGCATCAATCAGGGGCACCGAACGTCAATTATCGGAAAATATCTGTTCGGAAGACGATTCAGATCTAGAATTTTCGGAACATTTGTTGTAAAATTTCCTGCTCGCCTGCTCCTCCTAGGATTTTCGAACACGTCTAAAATGGTATAATTGCCCATTTTTAACGGATTTTTACGTTAAAAAGGTCACATAGAATTTTCGGGAACCTTTTTTCTGGCTGAAATTTTCGAAAAGGTAAGTTTTGATGCCCATAATTTTCGGATCACTTGACTTTCAGCTAGGCAATCCGAACAGATGAAAAATTTTTAGGGGATAAAAATATGACTATATCTACCGTTTAAACGAAAATACGTTCAACAATGCTATGTTTAAGTGGTTTTGAACTATATCCTCGTTGGGTGCCCCCGATCAATGCGGCTGGTTTTTTGGCCGTCTAAGCACTGGCAGAGGCTCGGCTAAAGCGTTTAGAGTTAGTAAAAGCTCTCCCTCCGTTAAGAACCTCGCTAAATAAAAATTTCTGTAGTGATACTTTTTCGGAGCGCCATTTGCTATTTGTGCTTTTACGAAATGAAATTTCATTGAATTTTTTTCGACTTTGGATGGTAGCAGGACACTACTTGAATCTAACTTGAAGTAAAAGTGAACCATATTATGTCCTCGCGCCCCAGGTGCAAAGACACATGGTGTTTGTCAATAATAAGCGAACACAGTCGATGATATTATCGTTAAACAATGAATCAAGCTTGTCCAATAGGCGTACTAGATAGCTTTGAAAACAAAGCACTCTGCCATGGTGTCAGTATAAAAAGCAGATAAAAACGTCGCAGTTCCTTGTAGGCAGTCTTATCACAACAGAATCCTCGATCGCCTCTTTGACTTCGCATATTTTGCGAAGAGCCATTTGGACCTAGCTTCAATCAGTTAAATAATGGAAGAGGTAGAATCAGCTAGAAACGGAGACGCTGATGAAGAACGCAGTAACGAGGTGAAAAACTCTCGTCGAAAGCGGTGAGTACGAGAGTAGATTGCCAGACAGACATCGAAACAACACTTTACTGTGCAGTACTTAACTTATCCAGAATGCCGGGGTTAAATACTATACCACTAATTATTATCAGCAAGGTTTACTAGAGCGTGTAAGAGCAGTGTTACAGCTATGCTAGACATGCAAATTTTTAGCGATAATGCTCCTTGTATGACTGCGAATTAGTAAGACAATTCCTGTTCATCAATGCTAGTACACACATTGGAAAGAAGAATATGCGATTATACGAGCAACTTTTGTATGATTGGATTAGAGAGGTCCCTAAGTGCGGAAACCGCTAAATGGTTTTTGCCACCGACACTTAAGAGTTTCGCGTACAGTATTTCAATAAGCGCGACATACATCGGAAAGGAATATTCAATAAACATGAATAATATGCGATGCGAAATGTCTGTTTATTATGGAGAATATATTAGCTTTTGTGTGTTGCCAAATCTTTTTTGAACATGCAATTTCTGAAATGTAGACCGCAACAATAATATTTACCCGAGTTTATCTATTGAGCTCTAAAAGAGCGGAAAAAAAGGAGACCCGATTGAATGGCAAAGGTGGAGGAAATGAGCGCCTTTTTGTTAACAGTTCTAAGGCTTCTTGTGTGTCCTTTGCTTTACAAGAGTAAGTAGTTACAAGATATCCTCGCCTAAAAATGTTGACATTGAAGTCATTCAACGGAGCTTCTGCAAACACAAACAAAGTCATACCGGTTTTGAAGTCTTTGTGCTGTGAATGCAAGATTCGATAACAAGTCGCTATGCCTTTTATGCCGAGAAAAGGGCAGGAGAAAGATAATAAAAAATTCAAGGATAAAATGCATAAAAAAGATTTGCAATCCGATTTATTTCAAGACACCGATAAGCGGCTTTCGTTATCCTATGGTTTTGATTATGGCTGCAAAATTAGACTAAACAAATGTCTCGCTAAATAAACAGTTTGGGAAAGTTGACAGGATAATTAACACAGCCAAAAGCAAAGAACAAAGTCTATTTTTATCATAACGTTTTATTACTGCGCATTATATACGAAGTTCTTGCCTACCATTAAATGGTCAAAACACGGTAAACATATTAAACGACTAACATTGGTGGGATATTTAAACTTTTCTTGAACTGACTGATGATAACCTTTCAACTTTCAGTTAACAGTAATTTTTGGTCTTTTAGCGCTGAAAGAAGGAGAGTGTTAATAGAGCCAAAAAAAATCTTTAAAGCAGAGCAAGTTGTAGCAAAATAAATGGTGTCGTGTTTCATTCCACATTTCAAACAAAACTACATACTCACACTTCGTGTCATCAGCTAGATGCAATAGCGATATGTTATGAGGGGCGAGCGAATTGAGCCGTATGAAAACGTGCGACTCCTTTCGCTAGCCGCACTAACCCTCACAAATAACAGAATTCCTGTCAGTTCGCGCGGTTTCAAGACACAGGCGTGTTTTACGAGAATGCTTATGGGGTAGAGAGCTCTCGCTTGTCGATGTGCATTCTCTAGTTTTGTGAGGCTCGGCGACTCCATCCGCAGAATCATACTGATTCCCTAGTACACTATCTCATGTGAATGAGCTAGCATGTAAGCGATTTTGCGCGCGTGTCACGCGCAAAAGTTGTCCCTTCCTACCTCTCAGATAGGAAAGTAAACTGTGTGTTCTCGCGCGAT
This sequence comes from Porites cylindrica, assembly GCA_964035525.1. Lineage (NCBI taxonomy): Eukaryota > Metazoa > Cnidaria > Anthozoa > Scleractinia > Poritidae > Porites > Porites cylindrica. Next base: position 1,230,948 of record OZ037786.1, read on the forward strand.
CGCGTGCGTTACTTCTCCCTTTCCATTCCCCTTCAAACGCCTACCACACAGGCTCCTAGGAATGAAGCGATACGAAGTCTGTATCAGAATCATCAGTTTCTCGAGATTAAATACACGGGCTCAGAGAGATTTTAGTCGACCACCTGCCAGGTCACGTGACTGGGTCGCTCGCGCGACAATTTTTAAAGAGAGAAAAAAATTCGGTTCTCTGCCGTTTCTCGGAAAAAAAACATCAGAAAGATCTCTGTGATCTTTATGGCTAAAAATTTTCCAGTTTTATATATCTTGGGATGTTTAATAACGCAACAGACCTCGGTAAAAACTGAACGAACAGTGGAGAATATTTTTTTTTATGTACGTTTAATGACTCGAGAAATTTACATCGACGCAGTCAAGTAAGTGCACGTCACAAGGAACTGCGGAAAATGCAATAACTCGAAACTGCAAGTTTCTTTTTAACATTTTCTCGTCCTAACAGAAAAGATGTTTCCATTGTTTACTTTCAATAAACGTTTAAGAAAGTAATATTTTGATGTACTTTTTTATGTACTTCTTGGTGGATTTGGATCAGAAGGAACGAAACTAATTAGGAAAGGACAAATCTCGCTCATTTCTTCCCGCAGCAATTTCATCAGGATGTATGTAACCTGACCATTACAGACTTTTTTCTGCAACCGGAATTTTCAAATCTCGTTTCTGATAAGTCAGAAGGAAAGCCTGATACTTATACGCTGCGCAAAGGCGGCCAAAAGATTCTGTCATACTCTCTCGGAATTGTATAATACGCCTGAACAATTTGCATTTAATTTTCACCTTATCACGTGCACGTTATCTGTTTCGGTTATTGTTTTCCGCGAGCGTCAAAAGATTGTGTTATCAGTCTAGTCTTCCCTCGTGTAAATAAAATATGTGCAGATTGTTACATTCTAGCAGATGTCAACTTATGAGCGAACCGGCAAAATTGACAATAGGGAGAAAGAAAAAACTAACACTTGCGAAATAAAAAAGGGATTAAAAGTTAGCGGTAAAAAAGCACTGAATAAACATTCACCGCTTGTTAAATTATCCTGAGCATGGTGAAAACTGGTTATTACTCAGGAAACGTTGTCAGAGTTCAGAAATCTTCATCTTTAACCTTAACGCGGTGGTTTAGGTTTTGATAATGATGATGATGATCATAATAATAACAATAATAATAATAATAATAATAATAATAATAATAATAATATGAATCCTTATTATCATAGACTAAAATTTTGATGAAATAAACAATATTAAAAGATCCTAAAATACCAATTTACAATGGCAAGGTCACCCAATTATCGACTTTCTAAAATTAGGGGACACACGCTTGCCTATCGTAAAAATACTACTACTACTACTACTACTACTAATAATAATAATAATAATGATTAATGATAATACTTTTATTATGAGAACATATCAAAACTATTTTGGTTGCCTTTTTGGCAACGGATGCTCGTAATCAGTATGCTTAACCCCAGTAGTAGGAAGAAACGTTTTGTCAATCTCTTGCAGGGTGCAAAGAAAGTCAGTTTTACAGCCTGCCATTCGGGCAAGTTACAGCGAGCACGTACTAGCCCACAAGTCATTTCAACTAGCCCCAAAACCCTTTTTGATTAGCAGGATTGATAAGAATCCTTCTGTAATTTGAATTTCCCCAAAAAACGGCACTTGCCCGTCGGGCAATTAAGTTAAGAACAAAAATCGCTGGCCCAATAGCAAAATCCACTAGCCCCGGGCTTTTGGGCACGATTTCTTTGCACGCTGCTCTTGTGAAATGTTGAAAGTTATTCCTTGACTGTGATCTCGCTGAACTTGTAGTATTTTGAAAAAAGTTGTCCAGTGTCGAGATGCCTCCCAGATGGCATAAATTTCGTGTTCTATTATCTGTTTCCACCTGGTCCCCAAATCGCTTATTTCTCAGGATCACGTTCCGCCGATTTCCTTTAATTTGAACTTCCGAACGAATTATAAAGTATTTAAAGGGTTCCGCTTTCTCTCAAATGGGTTTTATAATGTAGTCCCTTCGCACGCGCCAAGAAAAACGCACGCTCCCTGCCCTGAAATCGCCCTGAAGAAACTCAACTCAACTGTTTTTCAGTATCTATTTAGCCAAACATAAAAGAGTGAAGTAGCTCGATCAATGATGATGATAATGATAATGATTCCGAAGTTAATGATGATGCATATTAATATCATCATTATTATAATAATAGCACGATAAAGATTTCTGGCGTAAACCGGAAGTGAAGGAGAAGTTGGAAAGAAGTTTGTGGCTATTTTTGAAAATTGAACTAATCAAACAATGTAAATAATGACACAGATTGGCGGATTGGGTTATCGTCTTAAACCATTAACTTAATAAATGTCAGGTCTCCTGAGAATATTATATGTCTTCTTATTGCGTGTTTTTTTTAATGACGTTCATGTGCGGAACGAAAGTGAATATCAAGTGTGCACTTCTTATTTAACGCACGAATTATTTTGTAAACGATTGCATTCAAATTAAAAAAAGAGGCGGTTTAAGTGTTAAGAAGTGAATGCGGAGAAAACTATATGTGGATTATTCTTATGGTCTGTAAATAGAAATTGGATAAAAGGTGGATGAAATGTTTTTAATTGCTCATGTTACATAAAAATAACATACACTCCACCCCACCCTAGCTAGTACTACGCGTTCTTAACAACAAGCACTCAAAAAAGTATGTGGCGAGTGTAGGCCGCAGAAGTTTGACAAGTATTGTTAAACATACGACGATTCGAAGTATGTTTATTTTTAACACAACACGAAACGAATGCCATGCTAACCTAAGGACGGTATTGTTTAATTTAAGGGCAGCTAAATGAACTGCTGTAAATGTTCTATTTCCAGAATGCCGCTGTTTGGTAAGAAAAAGTTCGACGAGAAGATCACGAAGAAATATGTGTTTCACGAAGTTCTGGGAACGTAAGTATAACCACAAAAGCATGGCAGATAGTGTGTAAAATAAGATTTGAGCAAAGTGTAAAGTTCCATTCAAGTCTGCGATTAGACGTGCTAAAAGTGATGTCAAATGGTTTCCTCTCCTGAGCGGTTGATACTTGAGGTGAAACCTTTATGTTTTAAAACATAAACAATTCTGACCGACTTGACTGTTGCTCATTTTCACAGGGGCGCTTTCTCCGAAGTTGTTATGGCCGAAGACAAGACAACTAGCCAATTATATGCTGTTAAATGCATCAACAAACGAAATCTTTCCGGCAAAGAAGATGCAATCGAAAACGAAATCGCTATCTTAAAGAAGTGAGTCATTACTAGAAATAATAACCGGTCCATGTTCATTTACATCGCCACTGCATGCTTTGCCTAGCCAGTCATAAAATATTTCTACACGCACGACAGTGCGACGTTTCGAACGTTTGCCGTGTATTTTAATTAAGATCATTCGTTCTTTGAGCAATCGGATCATTACTTACTTTTGTCTGTGTATTTATTCTACCAACAGGGTCGACCATCCCAACATTATCCGACTGTGGGAAATATTCGACAACAAAACCCACCTGTATTTAGTAATGGATTTGTAAGTAGCTCAAGCATTTTGAAACTCAGTTCTCACATACGCCATGTTAATGGCTTTGTTCAAATCTTGATTAAAATTTAATCAAACTTCTAGAGGCCAAACAGCGAGTGCTGTTTGATAATAATTATCTCGCTGCAGCTTGCCCTTTGAATTTGATAAACGCTCGGGTGGTGATCTGTCAAAAAATTCTAGCGATCTGTTCGACCTTAATTTGCAACATATTACTCGGGTTTAGTATGCCTCTTCTTAAATCATCCTTCCAATTCCAAATTTCAATTCCCTTACTTATTTGCTCAAGGGTGGTGAATTCATTTGTCGTGATCAAGCAATTGATGTTTTACAGACGATGTGGGCTTGAAGGCGTTAGCTGTATCACGCTGTTTGATATTCATAACACGAAAACATTTCCTGGTCGATCTCGCACTTGTAAAATACCCTTGAAGCAATTAACGTCTGCGGGAGTTCTTCCACGAGAATACATTTACAATTTCGAACGTGCCTTTTCCTTAATTTGAAAATTGCGTAGGGCGAGACTATAGCTCCAATTCACGCTTTTTTGTTTCTCTTTTAACATTGTTTTCCTTATTTTAGAAGGGAATTATTTTCGATCCCAAGGGGTTATCACTAATAGCTAGTTAATTTCCGCCGATCGTTTGAATCAAAGGCAAGCTGACGTTCTGGAAATATAATGTAAACAATAGAGAACTTTGTCATTCCAAAGTCTAGCCCTAAAGTCGCGATTTAATCCCAAGCAACTCAACATTTCTAGTCAAAAAAATTAAAGATTTGTAGTTTTCTTTGTTAAAAAATATGCTAAATAAACAACAGTCTTCGAAAGTAATTAATAATATTTGATAGGTTTCATGTTTATTGCAATAAAATTTGAAGACTGTCAGAGTTATTCCAACTCCACAACCAGAAGCTAAGGGAAAAGTAATCTAGGATCTACTGGGGGTCAATCCAGTCACAGACTGAAAAATATTGTTAACGGAGCGAGCGTGATCGTGTCGAGTTCTTAGCGGTTTTAAAATAAAATATGCATGCCGCCTCTTGGATTTTGCAAACGAAAGGGTCAGACCCTCTTGTTATCTTCAACTATAACAAACTAGCGGGTTAATTTTACATTTAAAGCATGTAGATGATTATTCTGGCTCTGTGTGATAAAGACTTGAACTCTGCATCTCTCATAATTTCACTTATAGTCTTCTATGCCAAAAGTTAAACTTTGGTGTGACTTCGTACGTGCGCGCGCGTGGGCGAAACGCTCAACGTCATGTGGAAAAAAAAAATTCCTTTTAATTTTATAGAGAAGCACATGATGAACGATGTCATCCGAGTTAGAAGCAGTGTTTTTGATTAAATATAAAATTTTAAGGCTCTTTCTAGATAAAATGGTATAAACTGTATAATTATTGACTTTTTTCTTTTTATAACTGAAATTTTAATATTTCAAGAAGTCAAATATTGATATCTGTTTCTTAGTAATTATTTGTTTCTTTATATGACATGGAAAGCATGGGGCAATCTGAAACTAAGAATGATGATGACGTGCTGTAGGCAGGTGCTCTGAAGTTGCTCTGAACAGTTTCAAATTTTGCTACATGTAAACCATATTATCAGCATAGATATTCTCTGTACTCTCCTTCCTATGTATTTCTTATGCATGGTAAGGGTGATCGCAGAATTTGCATAACTATCAACGTGTTCCTTTATACTTAGTGATTTATTCCAATTATGATACAATAATGATGATGATGATGACTAAGATGCTGCAGGGGGGGTGGGGCAGAGGGGAGGGGACGGTGGGCCCCTTGGTCCTACCCCTAAAACCACCCATGGTTAATTGCCATCATCATTATTTGCTGCATAATTTAACTCAGTAATTATTCACAATTATTCCTTGAGCCCGAATGGGCTCTGAGTCAATAGCCAATAAGGGCGAAGGCTGAATGGGCCAGAGGAATAATTGTTTTAGTAAAATCCAACTAGTTGGTCAAAAATATCGAGAAAAAAAATTAGCTAGTTAAAGCTAGATGTTAATCCTTTTTTGCCGCCAAAAAGCCCACGCTTTTTGCTACTAGTGGGCTATAACATATAGCCTAGTAGTAGCTCAACTAATCAGAACGCAGCATTGATAATAGACCACCAGTTGGATTTTACTAATTAGAGATAGGCCCCATGTCTAACATCCCATAATTTCATTTCAGGGTAAAAGGTGGAGAATTGTTTGACAGAATAGTAGAGAAAGGAAACTACACAGAGAAGGACGCCAGTGACCTCATAAGACAAATTCTTTCAGCTGTAGATTATTTACATGATAAAGGCATAGTGCACAGAGATTTAAAGGTGCCGTATAATTTACTACACAGCTATCTTGATAGTTTCAAATTATTTGCATTCTATGTTATATCATATATTGCTTTCAGTAACAATTTGAAAGATGTTAGCCACTTTAAATGATATTGTCGAGAAAGGAAACCTATGATACAGGCCATCATTTTTGCTTAAAATTTTGAAATTTGACAATGGCAAATGCCCTACTCCCATGCAGACCTTTGATGACAAATGTCCCTTGGTAGAAACTTACAAACTCACAAGGCAACCTGGCATGTTCATCCCCACTGACCAGGGGAATGAACACGCTTGTTATTAACTGAGCTAAAAGTAAGTAAATCATTGTTCCATAGCTGAACAGCTGTTATTGTTGAATCTTTAAGATAATCTATTATATTTATTTAATGGATCAATCTCACACTAAAAAAGAATTGCCAGTGTTTATACTTACAGAGTTTTATCAGCTGTTATTTATAGTTAATCCAGAACTTATTTTGTTTTATGTCTTTCAGCCTGAAAACCTCCTTTATTACAGGTAACTTATATTTTCAAGCTTTTTCTTTTTCAACCGTTAAAATCCCAATCTAAATATTTTGCACTTAATATTGCATCTCTTAGCAGGTAATAATATTTATTGTGTACTAAGAGACAATGACCTCTTGCAGAGACATGTAATGATAACTTTGACTGCAAAAAATTGTTGTGCATTGTCATTCCCTCAAGTATCAGCATTATTATCAGGTTTTTTATTAAATTATTGTTTCATCATTTTCTGGCCTGGGGCTATAAAAGTGTCTATAAAGTTGAAGGGCTTGGTTAGTTATCCTTATAGATCCAATTTTTATCAGTAAAAAATAAATAAATAAATAAATGATGGCTTGTTATTGATTTACTGTTTCAGCCCAGATGAGGATTCAAAAATAATGATTAGCGATTTTGGACTGTCAAAAACAGAAGATGATGATAGTATGATGGCTACAGCTTGTGGAACACCAGGATACGTTGGTAAGTTAATTCATGTTTTAAATAAAGCATTGTAAGGGTAATCTAAGTGATAGCCTGCAGAAGACTTTTGTCCCTGATTTTAAATTGAAATAAGTTTTGGAATCATGTGAATTTTTTGGAAGGAGTACTACAATATTGAAGAACCAAGGAAAACAGTGCGAGGGTGAGAATATCCTAGTACTTTGTTTGCCCCCCCACCCCCCCCCCCCCAAAAAAAATATCATTTTCAATTTCTCTTGGGATGACTCCTGCATGAGCCAGACAGGTACAATGAACAGTCGAGTTTGCAGGTAAACTCCTCTGTATAAGAACATCATGAAAGCAGCATGATAGATGCTGGCCTCGGATTGGGCACACAAAAAGATCAGAGACAAGCATTTAAATGACTTGTGGAACTGGTTTGTTCTGAGTAGCATCCCAGGGGCTCTCTCACCCATTATTGAAAACTTTCCCCGCCGTTTTTCCCGACCCAACTGACCGCCCCTGGGCCCAAGGATAACTCTAAGGTAAAGCTCAGTTTTAAAAGATGATTTGCTTCTCATGTAGCTGGAATTGACACACTCGAATTTTACCTTATATAATATGGGTACATTATATAAAGATCACACCAGGAATACTATACCAACAAGGGCAAAAATTGAGGCCCTCAAAAACCATACCCTTTCGGGCAGCACATACCTCCCTATCTAGCCCTTATATGGGATAACCCCCCCCCCCCCCCCCCTGGGATTGTGGGCTTCTTTTATAAAACTTTATCATTCAACTCTGTCCTTCAATTGCTCACGGATGTAGCTATATTTTTATGTTTCATTCATATTTTCAGCACCAGAAGTCTTAAGACAAAAACCCTATGGGAAGGCCGTGGACTGTTGGGCACTTGGAGTAATCTGTTACATTTTGTAAGTTTGATAGTGTTTTTTGAAAGAAATTACAATTTTTATCTCCTTGCAGTTTTCCTTTTGTCTCTTATGTGCTGTATAAGGAGAATTTGATCAGTAATCAAGATCTTATGTCACATTTCCTTGATCCCTTTACTTTTAATGATAAACCATCGATAGCTATTAGCAAAACTGCATTTCTTGTTTTAGAATTCTCGTCATTTTATGAAAGCTGGACAAGCACATTTAAGTTTCAACATTGTAAACCCTTTATTTTTACTTATATATTTATTTTGCAAGATGATATTAGACCTTAGAAAATTGGAAGTAAACTTCAATTACCAGTGAATTGTTTTCTCATTTGTTTTCACAATATTAATTGATGAGTCTATTATTAAGCTTACCATTAATTTAGCTAAGTCTTTAAAAGTTTATATTAAATTACTTCTTAACTATTTTTTATCTTAAAGACTCTGTGGATATCCCCCGTTCTATGATGAAAGCGATGCAAATTTGTTTGCACAAATCATGAGAGGGGAGTATGAATTTGATTCACCGTACTGGTAAGTTTTTTTTTTTTGTTAATTTAAATCGTGTTGTGAATCAATGTTGAACTGGTTAACACTCTGAGATTTTGCTTTCCTATCCTTTGCCCCGCATGATTTTGCCAAATGCTTTTGAATAAATAATTCATTCATCGGGTTAAGAGGATTCTGTAAAAGAAAACAGACCATGCATGCTTCTTCAGGATTGAAAATCAGTAGAAAATATTCGGTTACTCTATGACTCTAATGAAAAACAGATTTTCGTGACCAAGACCGTGGCAAATCACGAATTAACACCTCTTTTTCGGTACAACGGAAGTATTTCTCTTACTGGATATCAAGTACAGTTAATCATGTTAAGGCTCCTATGAATTATTTCTCCGTAAAGTAATTTTAAATTGATCACGTGTGTTGCGATAGGATTCAAACTAGAAATAGGTTTATTCATATGATGTCTTTCCTGCGCTGGCATCACTATGTAACTATTTTTACCGTTTTTTAACATATACACTTACCGGTACTTGCTTTTAAGGTCTTTAACGCATCCAACCGTTTAAGAAGCTTCGGTCCCTGCATGAAAACACAGACTGAAAACATAAACCGTCAAACTGTTTAAGAGCTTCGCTCTCTGCATGAAAACACAGACGAAAGCAAAAAAAGCTTATATCGGCTGGAATGGTCTCAGACGATAACCTTGTTATAAATAATCCACAGACTATTTGAATGCCTAACCTTTAACTTAACATAATAAGCTTAACTATATAAATCTAACTTACCGTGTTATGACTAAAAGGAAGCCATTCCTGAAAAATGGTGCAACCCACAATGCACTTTGCTTTTTGTCCACACCCACTTCATGTAGTTCCGAGTCACAAAACTGATCTCTTTTCTTTTTTCTTAAATTTTATCGTAGGGACGATATCTCGGAATCGGGTAAGTATTAGAGCTCTCTTTTCGGATGTGCTACACTGCAACCGCCGTAAAAAATGTTCGTATTAAGAGCCATTATCTGAGAAAATCGAGAATCGCACGACACTCGTCAAAAAATCGAATTTTTTTTTATTTTGCCAAAACATCCCTTTTAGTGACCTTATTTAAGGAAAAATAGTTTTGGGTTCAAACGATTCATTTTAAAGGAGAAATTAGGAAAAGTTTGAAAAGTCGATTTTATGCTCGTTTTTCGCACAAAACACGGCAGGATGCAATGGCAACTTCGAGAGAAGGGTGAACGCGTAAGAAACATTCCCTGACATTGAAACTTCACCGAATTATTATTTTGTTCTTACTCTTGAAAATCCTAAAAGAAAATTTGATAAACAATGCTTTACATTTTTATAATCGACAAGTGTAAAGAGGTCATATTTGTGACGTTAGACGTGCTAGAAAATGAAGGCCAACTTTGACTATTAAAAAAGGCCTCTGGTATATGCCGCTCGATCATAAAATCAATATAAAATGGAACCTTGGCTTTTGTACTAACTTACTGGAAAGTTTTAGCTCTGGAAATCAAATATCATCCTGACACCAAAGCAAGCGGTGAGAGCAATTGAATTGGGAAATTTATGCAAATTAGACGGCTTGCGGACGGTTGTCAAACTAAAAAGAAAGGTTTTACATGAAAGGATTACTCACCATTGCTTGTAGCACGTTTTTACGGCAAGGAAAGTTGTTTCCAACTTCTTTTGCGTCGTTTTGAGTCACAAAATAAATAATTTTTAGCCAAAAGACAAACGTACGTTTGCTCAGCAACTGCGTCCGAATCCGGCCGTGCATCGAAAGTCCCAACATGTCGAAGCAAGAGTTACAAGAGTTTTTACTTCAGTCAGGAGGCAAAAGGAATAAATATTCATCGCAAACTAATGACTTCGATTTTGAAAACCTTTCATCACTTCAATCGTTCGTCGGCTGATAATAAACATCGCACAAGATCGTATGACCTTTGGCGTGTGACCGGAAATTGGTCACACGCTTTAGTCACGTCAGCATGCTGTCACGAAATTTTCGTAACTGTTGTCAGCAATTTTAATACAGTTTTCACATTTTTTGACAAGAACTCCCCTCATCGCAGTAGAAACAGCCATGCATATTTATTTTTCTTTTATTTACCGACTAGGCTTTGAAACAGCTTTTTTGCCTTCGAAGTACTAAACAGGAGGGGTACCTCGGATTCCAAGTGTCGTGAGTGACCCGTGGAAGCGAAAATCAAGACCAAAAAAGAACGAATATTTTGAATACTTAAGTAAAGCCACAGCTAAAAAAAAAATTGCTCAAAATATTTTCAAAACAAGAAAAAAACATACTTCGATCATCCCCGTGACTTGGAATCTGGCCAGGGTACCCCCTCCCCCTCCCCTCCCCTCCTCCCCTATGCCGGGTCAAAATACTAAGTTCCCCCGGCCCAATGTCCCATAGTCAAGGGAGTATACTCTCTTGCTGTAGTAAAGAACTTGCAGAATAATACCAATTCTCAGTGGCCAACGGATTCAACGCTATAGTTTACTTTGGTTTTCGCTATTTGCTCACGATCAGGAGCCTATAACCCCAACCGCGACCAAATTATGAAACCTGTTATTACCAGAAAAAAAAAAAAAAAAAACACAAAGAAACAGTTAGTCCGATAGACAGTACATAATAAAAAAGACCTCGATTAAGATTAAAAAAAATCAAGACATGACACTGTCGAATACGAAAACCCAGAAACCATTTTGTGGAAAAAAGGTTCGTATACAGCTATCAGCTGCTTTTGTCCACAACTCGCCGGTAGAGGTACGCGGAAACTAGTGATTGTGAAATGGCTTCAAACTATGATCCTATACTGTTGGAATATTACTTATCACAGAAAGCTACATCTGATTTCTTCTAGCAGACACAATCCTCTTGGTTCGTGTGGACAAAGTAGCTCATCCCGGCTATTTGCACCATGCTACCATAGTCTCCCTAGATTCCCAAGCCTCGCATGCAGACTTTCCTGTCCCACGAACGTTGGGTAGGATTATAGGACGAGCCAAAAGAAAGTGAAGGCTATAGGCTCTCGCGATGATGCAAGGAAGGTCGAGTATTATATTCCCCTATCCAGGTCGCCCAGGGTAAGTCTTCGGAGGAGAGTGACTTAGGGGCTGTATGTTCGAAAAGTTGACTAACGCCCCCGGAACTAACGCTTTCCCCTGGATAAATGTATATCCAATAAGTAACGCAATTGCTTCATCTTATTCGCTTGATAGTGATTTTCTGTTGCTCCACGTTTGAACAACAGGGCCCTAAGTATTGTGTTTCGCCTTGCACTAAAAACCCATAAACCTTATAAATTTCACTATGGGACTTCAGCACCTCCCTTGAATGATCCATTTCGCTAAACGGGACCTCAAAACAACGATTCTGTGCATCCTAAGGGAGTGTATACTATACGTTCCTGGCTCTCGTCAGGTGATGGTGGCTCATACTCTAATAGACCTAACACAGTCGAACCTCCATGTGCGACCGCCAATCCAAAAGACCAAATTTTCCCATGCAAAGCCTTATATTTGGATTAACCTCCAGTAAACGACCTTCTGTAAGTGACTGCGACCACTTTTTGGGCGTCACGGTTAATTGTTTTCCATAAGCGAACAGTTGACGCATTCTCTGCTCTCTATTTTTGCTGTGTGCACTATGTTCCTTGGAAAATATGAAGACCTTTAGTGACATTGCGGAACTACACATATCCTAACTTAGTAGATGTAGCCAACAAAGTGAAGATTCTGTTGTGATTCTAGACTATTCTATATCTCACTCACCTGAATCCCTCTTTAAATTGAGCATGATTTAAAAGCTGTATTTTTCAAAAGAGGTAAAAGATAATATTTTGCCAGGAATTTGTTACACCGCCATTTAATAGAATGTGCCCGGACCTCTTCTCGGAATAGACCCTATGTGGTCCGATTCTTCTAAACGGCCACCTCCCGTTAGAGACCATTAAGTCTTTGCATTTTTGGTGGTCGCTTACTGGAGGTACGACTGTATTACTTTGACCTATCAGAGGCTTACCGATAATAAAGGGGATCTGGAAGGGGGCATGGATGCGACAATCACATGCCAGGTCGCTTACTTAAAATAGCGGACATCTAACTGACAATCAAAGTTTGTGCTTATTATTGGGGTTATCTGGTGTTTACTCACCTCCCAAGCTACCCTGGGTGAGCCAACTTTTCCTCCATTTCCTTACAAAACTTGGTAAACCATTTACATGAGAAACAAAAGGTTGGTTCGGATAGACGCCTTACTACCAGTAGTGGGCGGGGTTGAGGGCTTCCGGAAGTCAGCCCTCCACTGAGCCGGTAGTGGTGGCCTCACCCTTCTAGCCCGGCTAATATTTCTTCACTTTGGCTCGCCCAGCGAGCTGGGACGACACGGTCAAGGCTAGACAAAGACAGCATGCGCAAGCACTGTTGACTCGGACAAAGTGGTCAGTTTTTTCCTCATACAAACGCTCGCAAAAGTTGGCTCGGCTGGGAGGTTGACCTTCTCTCCGGCACAGCTTTTCTCCATCCATGGGTTCCAAACAGTCTTTTAGCAGTCACGTTTGAAATTTATAGGAAAATGGTGTAGCACTTCAAAAAATAATAATAAAAAAAATACACTTTTTTCACAGCCTGTCAATGCCTAGAAGGTGTCTATAAAAGAAATCAACTGCAGAACAGGAGTCAATTTCAGTTTTTTGCGCTTTTCATGCTAGCACTGCGAAGCGGACTGGGGGTGCGAGACACGCGCGATGCATGGGGAACAAGTTCTGCAGGCTATAAAAGAAATTAAAAAACAAACAAACAAATAAAGCAGGCCTGATTTTATTTCGATGAGTCTATTTTTTGTCGAAAGCAAACGTGAAAAATCGTATTAAAATTCGTGACAGTATGCTAACGTGACTTAAGCGTGTGACCGATTTCCGGTCACACGCCAAAGGTCATACGATCTTGTGCGATGTTATTATCAGCCGACGAACGATTGAAGTGATGAATGGTTTTCAAAATCGAAGTCATTAGTTTGCGATGAATTTTCAATCTTTTGGCCTCCTGACTGAAGTAAAAACTCTTGCAACTCTTGCTTCCAAAGGACCGCAGTGACGTGTTGTGACTTTATTTCGATTCACGGCCGGATTCTGGCGCAGTCGCTGAGCAAACGTACGTTTGCCTTTTGGACCTTTTGGCTTAAAATGATGGATTTTGTGACTCAAACCGACGCAACAGAAGTTGGAAATAACTTTCCTTGCCGTAAAAACGTGTTACAAGCAATGGTGAGTAATCCTTTCATGTAAAACCTTTCTTTTTAGTTTGACAACCGTCCGCAAGCCGTCTAATTTGCATAAATTTCCCAATTCAACTGCTCTCACCGCTTGCTTTGGTGTCAGGATGGTATTTGATTTCCAGAGCTAAAACTTTCCAGTAAGTTAGTACAAAAGCCAAGGTTCCATTTTATATTGATTTTATGATCAAACGGCATATACCAGAGGCCTTTTTTAATAGTCAAAGTTGGCCTTCGTTTTCTAGCATGTCTAACGTCACAAATATGACCTCTTTAGACTTGTCGATTATAAAAATATAAGACATTGTTTTTCAAATTTTCTTTTAAGGTTTTCAAGAGTAAGAACAAAATAATAATTCGGTGAAGTGTCAGTGTCAGGGAATGTTTCTTACGCGTTCACCCTTCTCTCGAAGTTGCCATTGCATCCTGCCGTGTTTTGTTCGAAAAACAGGAATAAAATCGATTTTTCAAACTTTTTTTAATTTCTCCTTTAAAATGAATCGTTTGAACCCAAAACTATTTTTCCTTAAATTAGGTCACTAAAAGGGATGTTTTGGCAAATTAATAAAAAATTCGATTTTTTGACGAGTGTCTTGCGATTCTCGATTTTCTCAGAAAATGGCTCTTAAAGGCTTTTTTATAATGGAAAGTGCACTTAGCTCATCCAGCTAGTTTACAGACACTCCCCTCAAATACTTCGAAACAAATAATTCAAATACAACATAACATAACAGGATTAAAAACCCCAACTGGCAGGAGGCAACCAGTTGGATATTTACAAGCGTTGCCGAGGATTTGAACTCGGAACGACCGAGAACAAATGCGCGGCCCGATCCCGGGACCGCCGGATTGATGATTGATGATCGACTACGCAAAGTCATTTTTGACTGTCGAGTTTTGACAAGACATCACCAAATTTGACATTGATGAACCTCCTCCTTACTGATAATCTGAAAGAAATTCATTGAGAACAAAAGTGTAGTTTTAACATATTTTAGCAATAAACGGAATTATAAGCCTTTTAATACTTCCGCTGTCAAGATTTTTTTTTTTACCGGCGCTTTTCTTTGCTATTGAGGGTGGTCTTGTCCGTTAGTAAATTCTGTGTGTTTTAATGGCAATTTCAGCCCAACATTTTATCACGTGTCTACTACAAGTCGACCCCAAGAAACGCTACAACTGCAAACAGGCATTGGATCACCCATGGTACGCCATGTTTATCTTGTTTATTTTACATGAATAGTTTTTCTTCCAGTGTTCTCCTGTTCCCTTGAAAATTTAACACGGCTAATAGACTACTAATCAAAAGAGCCTAGTAACCCAGACTTATACCCCTGGGGAAACTCCCTCATGACTCTAACCGGGGTACTTGTCCTTCCTATGTGTTATCACTGGAGGCCTGAAAATTTGTGGATCGGTTCCGCTTATGGCGCTTGCATTTAAGCATAGGGACGTTAACAAACTCTCACGGTCAAACACGATGATTATACGTGCATGTTGCAACTGAACACTGCCTTAGTTTGAGACACGCTTGCAAAACGAGTCCTCCTTCCCCGTTGTAACATCGGAGTTCTTTCGCAGGGCTTGAAAAAAAAAAACACGAATTCAACCTTGTCGTTTGGGAAAGCGGCTCTCACATCTTGCTCGTCTTAGTTAATGGTTTTGTTAGAGGACAACCTGTCTTGACCAGGAGCCTATTACTAGTAATCGGCTCCTGCCTGTACCCTTGTCCATGGGACAAGTAAGCTGGGATACGTTGCCCAAAAAGAAAGACTACCCGACTGGACTTTTACCTATATTTACGGGTAACGACGAGCCACAATTAAATTAGTGAATCTAGATTCGTGATAAATGAAGGAACAAGCTGTAGCCTCGACTGTAACTAAATGCGCTTTGACTTGAAAACACTTCAGTAAAATGGCTTGTTCTTGTTCTTCAGTTAATCTCTGTGTTTCCTTCTTTATTTCAGGATTTCTGGTGGAGCGGCCAGTGAGCGCGACATTCACGCCTCAGTCAGCGAACAAATGAAAAAGAATTTTTACAAAGCAAAATGGAAGGTATGATATGGTGATATTTTGGGATAGTACTCTCTTGATTGAAATTAATAAAGATATTAATAACAATTTTTTATTAGTAGCTAGGAAACCTAAATGAAACCACGGGACTTAGTATAACATTAATACTCTTTAATAAGCAGGTCTAAGGTGCCTTTGGACTAGGCACGTGTTTTCTGTAATTAACTTGTCTCGCAATAAGCCGTTTCTGAGTTGCCTCAAGCCTCTGCTTCAAAGCAAGGCTAAGTGCAAAACCATTGATATGAAAATATTTTTTATTGTTATGCAAATAAAACACAGTTTCACGACAAAGGTTTTGCACGTAGCCTCGTTTTAAACGGGAGAGTTTTTTGAACTCAGAAACGGCCTATTTTATTGTTGACCTATTTCAACATCTCCCTCCCAAGGTCCTCTCCTTTGGTCCCCCAGAGTGAGAGTGGGGAAGACTACGGAAGAGCCCTTGGAGTGATGTTAGAGCCATTTTGAAATAAATTACTCGATTGCTTGTACTTTCTACTTATTCTTGTCTGCTTTTTTCCTCTTTATCTTGCAGCAAGCGTTTAATGCCACAGCTGCCATGAACCGATTGAAGAACCTTAAACTAGGCGCTGATTCAGCTAGAGCGTCTGAATCCAACAACAACGCGAAAAAAATTTAACAAGTTGGTCTGATCTAGGGACTGTATTTTATATGATATAAATCATGATAGATCTTTTTTATAGTATAGAATTTCAGAGCAACCGCCATGTTTTCTTGGCCCGGCCTAAGAAGCTCATTATTTTGGAACATAGTCTTCCCCACCCCCTTACCCGTGGGAAGCGCGGGGGGCGGGGGCGGAAGACATTTCAGACTATTTGGAACACTGAGGTAGTGTTATAAACCTAAGCTTAGGCTACTGGTACAAAATTAATTAGCTCCGTTTTTTTTTTTTGCTCTGGAGCCTTTCATAATTGTCTTACAAATTGAGATTAGTGCGAAATATGCGTTTGTTAAACGCGAGTTTCTCCGTCGAGTGTATGTGCTAAATGCACAGCTTGTTTTGCTTGCTGGATAAGCTGAATTTTTTAGAAGAAATTTCTACTTTGCGATGTTTCGTATAGTTGAAAAAAAAAGCGAAATTACAAATCGCTATTGATTATCTACTGTTTACACTTTAAAGATCCTAGAAAGGTTGAAATCTTAGCTGCGACGGGAAGTGGAGTCACTGCAAAGTTTTGAATAGTTTGAAGGTCCTTTCTATAAAATAATAGAATGTAAACAATGGAGAATTGTTGTCGACTCGTTTTTTACATAGACACCGAAATTTTTGATCGCCGGATTTCAGCAAAGACTGTCGGAAAGTCGCGCGCGTTTGACAGAGAGGACAGAATTAGGCCATTTCTATTGCTCATACTCTGTTAGCTTCCGACCAAATAAGCGCGCAAGGTTTTACAGGAATTGTAAAAATGGCAATAGTTTCATACGTGCTACAAACAGCTTAATTGTGCGCTAACTTGCAAAAAAGCGATTCGAAATTGCGAGCAGAGTTCCAAGCTTTCCAGCAATAGGCTGTTTTAATTAGTGATTAATTATATCTACAAATATTAAATATGGAATAAAGTTTCAAAACTTTGTAGTATTTTGTCTATTTCATGTATTTATCCTTTTGTAACTTTGTCCGCTTTCGTCTTGTGTTTCAAGAGAACATTGATGACGTCTTTATATAAATAACCTCAATTCTTACATTTGAGCTCATCGCTCAACAGTTTCTCCTGGTAATGAAAACCGTTTCTAAACGAAAACCTTGTTTGAATACCACGCCCTTTACAGGTGTAAATAACTGTTTATAATCTCCCCGACTTCTAAATTCTTTCTATTTGGCTAATATTTCATTTTTTTGTAGTGCGGCCATCATGGGAAGGAGATGAATTCACTGTGCCAGTTTAAATTTCTTTCGCCCATTTTTAATGAATAACCAGTGAAATCTCTATTTGCATGTTTGTTCGTAGGTGTGAAATTTCTAATGAAAAAATAGTAGGTTAGTAATTGACCAATCAGAGCGTGCGCTTTACTTTTGTCAGGCAACTCAAATGCTGGTTACTCTTCTCTCGGGGTGGGGGTATTCAACAAAGTTTTATACGGGGTGGCTCCTCCCCGAGGGGCAATCCCTTACCCTTTTATCACTAAACCAAGAGATTTTCTTGCCTCGTTCACGTCCATAAAATGCGTCTGTTAAGTTGTTAGCCCTTTTTGCTCCTTTCACACAGCGAAATGACAGATTTCCCTCCCTTTTATATTAATCCTTATCATTTCCTGAAGCCCCTAAAAAATAGGTACCCCTTTTCGACGGAGCCTTCCCTTAAAGGCCTTATATAAGGGAGTACCCCCTCCCCCTAGGTTCCCTTGTGAACTCCCTAGTTCTCTGTTTCTGGTGCATCTTCGCAATAAGTAAACTGCACAAGCGAAACAGGAGAGGAGCTACAAGCATTTGTCCAAAGATTCAGATCATACAGTCTTCCTCTTTTCCTGGCAATTCCTTCGGCTAAATTTTCCACAGCTTGAATTTTCCGCATCTTGGTGAGGCGAGTATCGGTCTGGCAACCACTTTCTTCGTGGCCTGTTCTTCGCAAGCACCGCATCCACGGTGTTCTGTTAGTTGTACACAGTTTAATTAATTCAGCTCTGAACTTCCGGTTCAACGCCATTATAAGACAAGGGTTAACAGCATTATTCGCATGCGCGAAGAACATGATAAACAACGACCAATCAGAATCCACGCTTACATTTCCGTCATTTTCAAACGCCATGTACATGTAAAACACGTGAACAGGAAGCCAGCATGACGCAAATGTTGCTATGACGACAATGAGCATGCATATTACGCGGCGTTTTGACATCTCAACTGAAAACGATGTACACAAGTAAAATATTTGCACTTAGGGCCACCAAGAAAATAATGACATAAGCGACTGTTAACAACGATACTGTTGCTGTGTTGAAAGGAAGATCCATGATGAAGTTCAAAAAGTTGATTCCTTTATGCTACGATCTGCAAATAGAAATCAAGACAAACGATTTTTTAAAAGAAATTAATTATTTTTTGTATGGCCTGAAAAATCATAGTTACTAGAGGAGACTGGTTATGAAAGGCTGCAAACCAACGGTGCTTCGGTTTACGTTGAAAGATCTCTGATGATGCACAATTCAATTGTTTTGTATTCACAACATTGCGATGGAATAAATTAATGCAACGTTTTTATTGGTCAATAAGAACCAAATGATAGGATACCTATTGAATGTAGTAAAAACCCTTGAATGCAGAGGTCCACTCAACGCGTAAATAAAACCGACTGGTTCTTTCTTGCCGGATCTCTAATGTAGAGATGCCGATGCCAGACGTCACTTTAAGTGGGAATTAAAACAAAACTGAATTCAAGGCTGGTAATACTGCAAAGGGCTCATTTATTTGAGGCCAATATTTCGGCTAACAAAATTAGTCTTCCTCAGGGCCAGAGCTACACTGAAAAGGAATACTATGATGGATCCTAAAATTTGAATTTAAATTTACATTTGAATTTACATTTTGAACTTGAATTTAAATTTAAAATTTACATTAGAATCTGGCTATCGATGTTGTGCACCTTCAAGTCCCCAAAATCATAACTGAAACAAAGGATTCTAACAGACTTCATAACCATTCTACTCTATTAGTTACGGTATAACTGACAAAACAGACAAATGTTGGGACGATGTATTGTAAGTGTGTGCAATAAAAATCCGAATCTGATTCTTTTGAAAGAAGTAGAGATGGCTCAGTTGGCTGCAGGTAGCTGGGCTAGTGCACCGGTCCTTGGCTATGCCCAGCCTGTAAGTGATCCTATTCTTCCTCGTTTCAATCAGTCTACGTGGCAGGCGCTTGAAGGAGGAGGGGTTCGGGGACAACTGTGGTGCACGCACGAGCGCACGAGGAAGGGGAAAGGCAGGTTCAGGTTAGAGTCGCGCCCCTCGCTTTCCCGCGTGGATGAACTCCCTGTTCTCCCTCCGTATTTGAACGCCTGACGTTCCTATCAGTGTGCTGCAACTATCTGGGTTGGTTTCTTTGATTTGCTGATTTACTTCAGGTGACGCAGGTTGTACATCAGGGTCCAGTTGTTCAAAGGGTGGATAGCGCTATCCACAGGATAAATCTCTATCTACGTACTGGATAGCGCAATTGGTTTCCCTAACACTTATCTACTGGATAGTGATTTATTTGGTGGATAGCGCTATCCAGCTTTTGCGCAACTGGGGCCAGGTTGAAACTGAGAGCTGGTAAAATTGTTCGTTATACCGCCATCAGCTATATGTCTTTCTGTTCTGTCGGCATTCGGGATAAACTAAATTACTCTGACTAAGGATGTAATTCCTCACAGGGATGCACGTTATATAAAAGGGGCTCGTTATGTATCGAAGCTTCACTGTATCATGTGGTCAGTCTCTGAATTTTCTTTTGCGAGGTATTCTATTATTTATCAGTAATACTTTTACCTAGCAGCTGGTTTTTGCAAGGGTGCGTCTATGTTCGCTTTAATTTCTTAGTGATGGCACTTCGATTCAAACTTGCTATCTTTTCCCTATAGTTCTATTGCCTGTTGTATTCGTTATATACTATAAATACCTCACCTTTCGCCAGACTGTATAACTCGGAACTCTTTGTATCTCAACTCGTTTACTCAACGCTTAAATTTCTCCGAGAAAGATGGAATTCTACCATTCTATGCATACCTTTTTACGAACGCGCAAAATTTCTTATTAGAAGTAACACAACGAAGCAAATACGTATTTAAAGCTCTTAGTATATGCCAGGAAGATGCATGGCATTATAATGTCTTTGATGCAAGATTAACATCCTCATGTATAATTTGTCTTAATCATCATGGCGACAAGAAAACGATATCAAAGGACTTGCCTTCCTATAAATACACAGGATAAGTCTTCAATAATTTGAGGGGAATTTGGCCATTATGCCAGAGCACTGTGTCCGTAAACTACCTTCTATCCCATCTTAATTTTCACTTTTCGATCTTTAGATTATGTGCGAGTTAACGCCAAGGAAAATGGGTTCTCAGGGTAGAATCTACGGCAAAACTAATTTTTCATTACGCCACTTCTCTGAATCGTTTCCTCTATAATGTAATTGTTCAGATCAATAGGTGCCGAAATCACCTATCCTGAATTTTCCCTTCCTCTTGAGCTAAAAATATGTTTAACGACCGGAATATTCGAGCTTCCTTCGGGGTTTATTACAATCTAAAACCACCACTATTATTCAATTGTTGTTATTTATATAACTTTTCATTGTGTTTCAGTTCCTTTTCACCAATTAATTAAAAGAATTTGCGAGTCATGTCACGTCTTCTTACTGCTCTACTTTATTTTTACATATTTTGATGGCAAATGCATTTGAGGTCCGAAGCTCAGGAGTACTAATTACTACTACTCATGACCTTATTCATTTTGGAGGGGTTAAAACCGCTGTTCTGCATGCGCGCAAAATATTCAAGAACAACTCGAGAAAATGTAAAAGAAATTGTACACGGAGGTGTACGATCCTTTATTCAGCGTCTGTTTTTGGCATAGGGTCCTCTCACGATTGCAAAAAGATCCGAAATTATCAAACCGTTTTATTTTTCGCGGCTCCATGGTGTGCCCTCGTACTAATTGACCTTGAATTACCGGGAGACGATGGACTGATTCATTCAAATTCGGATTCAGTTTGAACAAGTGTTGGAAACGTGAACTGGTGCATGGATGGTCAATTACCCAACAATACACGGCCTTGAAGGCCTGGAACAAGTTAGGTTTTGTCCATAATACCTCATCGCCTGACTCTGACGCGGACTTGGAATACAATTGAAAAACGTTTAGAAAACGAAAAAAATATAATGTTTGAAGCTTGATTAAGTTTTTTTAGACATATAATTAAAGTTATTAGTATAAACCAACAAATTGAAATCATCGAGCGGTCGTCCAGAACTAACCAGTCAATAGATGAAACGACTGCGTGGGAAGATTCCCTCCTCAGCTGAGCACGTACCCTCTTTTGCTTTGAATTAGTGCTTTGCAGTCATACACGTTAAGTACGTACCTGGCAGAGGCTTTGGGTCTCAATGGGAGCTTTTATCTTGCATTGATACTTCAGTGAAAATGGAATCCAGCTAAAGTTTTTTTTTTTGACTCACCCTTACACCCTCCCCTCCCCATCTATATGACAAGTTTGTCATAACAAACATTTCACGATAACTTTTCGGCGAGGTCTCATCTAAAAAACACTGGAACTATATCCCGATTGGTTAAGAGGATGGCTCGAGTGTTTTAATCAGTGAAGTAGCAAGAAGGCAAGAAGTTTAAAGCAATCCCTTATATTTCTCACACTCAACCAAAAAGTACTTGAGAAATTAGTACAGACAGTAATGCATAATGATACTGATATTTGTAGCCTTTAAGTTTTGAAATTGTTCTTGAAATACGACTTTCCTTCCTGGTGCTTTAATTTGATTAAAACTCCATCAGTTTTGTCTTGATGTTGATTTATGATATTCATCTATGCATGAGGAAATCGTCAGTGAGAAATACAACTTAACTGCAGTTTTAGTTTACATTAGATCTCGAGAGTAATAATTTTGATATAGATCAAACGACTTTTTGTTCTAAAAAGCACCTCAAAATTAAGCGTATTGTTTGTTCAAGTATCAACAATAATTCCCTATTTTCTCTAACTTGTCACAAAACAATGAAGAGGGTTTACTCTTACTCGAACACGATGTTTTTCCATGCAAATTTTCTCTTCAGCATAGTCCAAATGAATACCGCTGTTGCCTCGTTTACTTTGCAGCGTCCAGTTTCCAAATTCGTAATTTGTTACTTCAGAGATCTAATTGTAAAGCTGATGTGGAGAAAGCTAGAACTTAGCTCTTTCGAATAACTTTCTGAATCACAAACAAGCCAGACGTCGGTCGACGAAAACAGAGCTTATATTTAACTGGAGGCGCTCTTGTGACGAAATCGAAGGTAACTAATTTGGATAGTCGTTAAGGGTAATCATACAAGCCACAAATGTCTAAACATATTAAATCTCTTGTATTCCAGTTCCTTCGGTTTGTTTGGATGCAAAGAATAACCCTGGATCATTATTGCAGGAGCGGTTGTGAAGAATCAACTCAGTTATATTAATTCTACGTGGAAATTTACTTTCATAAAATTATCAATTTGCACATTTGAAATAAGCTATTCATTTCAGTTATGTAATTAGACAGTTAACCGACCTGAGGAAGTAGCCTTTGCGCACATTTATTGCTTAAAATACGATTAACGGTTTGATCTGCGCTGCTGGTTTGAAGACGCTTCGTAAAAAAATGTAAAAGTTTCAATTTGTTAATAATTGATTTAGAACATTATCAAGAAAAGAGAAAAGTCCAAGGAAAAGAAAAGAATGGCAGATTAAGCTCAAAGCTGTTAGCGGTTGAGAATTATCAACTGAATTATGTCTTCTCTCCACCATAACCTGAAAACCTAGTTTGTTGTCGTTGTCGTTGGTGTTAATCCAGTGTTTTTTTGGAGTCGAGAGCTAAATCTTCTGAAAAACTTAGTATAAAGGCGGTAAGTAAATAGCAGAGTGTTAAGTATGTATTTTGTCGGACTTCAGTATTCCTTTAAATAATTATTCTCCGGTGCCTCAAAATGAAATCACACACAATTGATTTCTCATACATTGATCATCTTTGCAAAGTTTTAAAAAACAATGTTCGTCATTTATCTGTAAAATCAATTTTTAACTTTTTTAACTCCCAAAATGAGTACAATAGCAACGATACCTAAAGATTTTAGCTAAATTTATAAAACCCTCACGTGTCCTCGAACATTTTTCCCGCAGAAAAACTGTTGCACAAAGACATGACAAACTACAGAAGACAACAAGTAGAGGATACGTTGGAGCGCATTCAGTCTCACAAGGGCGTAGTGGGACTGGTTATCGTAAGCGAGGATGGTATTCCCATTCGAACGACCCTTGACAACTCCACCACTCTTCAATACGTGGCTATGTGTAACACCCTTTGCGGCCTCGCCCGTGGGGTCGTACGGGACACTGATCCTCAAAATGACCTGAAGATTCTTCGGGTGCGCACCAAGAAGAACGAGATAATCATGGCGCCCGAAGGCGGGAGATATTTGATCGTTATCCAAACAGGAGATCAACCACAGCAGCAAACATTTAAAGATCTTTTAGAGTAACAAGTTGCGAGTTGTCTGGCTTAAATCTGCTAGTTGGTTTAATTCTGAAGCAAACACCGGTATAGAAAACAGAGGAAAAAATATTGTTACATCATAATTATTGTAATCTCTTAAGTTTTTGCAAAGAGCAGAGTTGGACTTGCAAGTAAAAATCAATCTTTTTTGTGTGTTAGTCAAAAGAGTTTTGAGATACTCGTACAATGCATATTGTAGTCGCCATCACCGCAAGGAAAAGCAAAGTGGCGGGAATTTCTTGCTCTTAACATCGGTAACAACATTTTTTATATTGCTGTTAGCTCAGGGACATAGTTTAGTCAAGGGTGATTGATCAGGTGACTATTTTTGGTAACGTGCGACACAAGAAAGACTTTAATTTTGCATGATAAGGCATATCGAATTAGGTTGAAAGAAATGTCCTGAATTGATGACTTTGATTGTTTGATGTTGTGATGACTCTCCCAACCGACCATAAGTCAAGTCCAATCGAGGCTTTCTCGCATACATTTTCTCGTACTTGTCCTGATTGGTTACATTTTCCTCCACCAAGAGGGAACAATACTGGGCAGAGAGGGATACGCCCAGTTTAGCCGTTGGGATATGTGAATTCACGGAACTTATTTTTAGACATCTTAAACGCTTGAATTAATGGGAAGTTGGTCTCTGAAGAGGTCTGTAAACTTTTGTTGTCGAGAGATAGCCACCATTAAAATATTCCACATTTTTTGCTTTGCGCCAGTAGCGCTTGGACTCAGGACGTTTCTAACAATATGTGGACTTCCCAGGAATTACAATTCCATTTTCAGGGATTTTAATCACAAACTGTGAAAATAACTTAAATGAAATTATTAATGATGTAGCAAGTGCGCAGCCGTAAGAAACGAGACACTGGTGAGGAGACTTGGCCGATAGATATCGCCCAATGCTCTTTCTTAAAAGGTTACAAGAATTGTTAATGTGTTAAAGTTAGTTGCCACATCTACACAAAGTGTGAGCAGTAAGTAAAGCGCGCAAGCTTAGCGCAAACTTCATGCCACCTTGCCATGGATTGAACCGGCTAATCAACAACTAACAAATCTTCACCTTTTTATCATCTAAATTTGCATCATTTACTGTTTTACTTATTCGCTCGCCACGCTTGGCTCTGAGAAAAGAAGGAGTGCCGCTCGCAGTCTACCCCACTGGCAAGAAAACTTTGATTTTCTTGCAGTCAAGTAAAAACGAAACTCTAAGCATTTCTTATTAAACCACTAGCATTAATTATTTAGATTTTTTAGAGCTAACAAAAATAGGTTCATCACCGTGCGTCCATTATGGCTCTTGCCGTGCGCTATTTGCGCTAAAGAGCGTGAGATATACTGTGGGTGGGGAGGGACAAATCGACCCTTTCTTCTTCCATGGCAACCAGCTGACAACAGCCTCAATCACAAGTATCCAATATGGCGGACGATGTGTGACTTTTGATGTTGTGGTTTTTACACTATTTAGAGGCCTTCTGATTTCGATATTCCTTACTTAATTCAATGAATACAAAAGTTAGAGGACCAGAAGATTATGAGGAACAAGGATTCAAATTACCGAAATCTCGCAATCTATTGCCATCGAAGAAATACCGCGAGAGTGTATTAAGATGGGGCGAACCAAGCGAATTGAAACGAAGACGCGTTATAATTGTCCCCTCCATAAAATGTCCAGCCAGGGATATCTCTGCGACAACGGATGGCAAAGGTAGGAGAAAATTAATACAGGATACTTGAAATTTATAGTGGAGTGAGTGATTGACAGAAATGTTTTAATGTCGCGAGTTTTATAAAAGATTAGAAGTTCTACACATGTACATTGGTTGTATACGAGGAGAACCAAAGTTTTCCTTATTGTGTGGTGGCGTCATTTTGCAAAATCCTGGATTATCTTGTGAGCCTACAGTGACAAAAAATTTGAAAAACAAACCACTTAATATAGCCTAAGAGCATCCATTCAAGCAGCACATTACCTTTTAACCGAGTTAACACTAGCTGCTACATTTGCCTGGCTTTTCATTCTGGGAGTGCACAACATAAATCAAGGTCAAGTAAAATAAGTAAGATTTTCTGCGCTAAAATAGTTATTTTTATCTTTTAAAGGCAAGAAACTTCAAGCTGACTCAGAATCAGATGGCTTTGCTACTAAAGTGGAAAGTTATAAGAAGCGATTAGAGGAACGCAAGAAGATCAGAGGCATCTTAAATAACTGTGGGCTTAGACAGGACTGGCTTACAAACAAGAGTGGAAAAACTGAACTAGAAAGTCGGGTGCTTAAACGGATGCAACTGAAAGGGCGACCTGAAATCACCATCAAAGAAGTAAGTTCTAAAGCATCTGTTTGGCAAACCTTCTGAAACTTCTTACTCTCTGTTTTGGTCAATACCTTGGACTTTAGTTCAAGGCTTGGCCTACTAAGACACAGTCTCTTGCTGTGGGGTTCTTGATTCACTGGCAATTCTCCGCACTTTGTGGCTGCTTGCCTCTTTGAGGTGGGGAGAATTACTCAGGATCTATAAGACACCAATGACCCTGGGGAGGGGAGTTATCAACAGCGTTTAATACGGGTTGGAAGGCTCTGCCTCAAGGTCCAACCCCTTAGCCTTTTATATACCATTTTTCATAAAAAAAGGTACCCCTTGCGTGTATGATCTGTTTCCAAAATTTAAAATGGTACCCCTTTCACATACCTGCTGTATAGGTGTGTAGTTTACAACTTTGCAACCCTTTAGACTGCTGTAAATGCTCTGTGAATCAATCAGAAAACGAGAATGTTTTCTTGACTTTTTAAAGCCAAAAATTCATCTTTTAGCCCTTTTGGACCCTTTTACAGACCAAAATGAGAGATTTTTCTACCTTGTCATGTACTTCAACCAGTGAAATCCCTACCCTTTCACATACCTGTAGGCCATCATAGGGAGTACCCTCTCTCCCATCCTCCTGGGCCATTAATGGCTTGAGTCTGATCCTAGCCTTGGCTCTGCCCTTCCTTTGTTTTCTTACTGTCTTTCCATGCTTATTAACCCTTTAAACCTTAAGATCAACATGCAAATTCTTTATACTGGCATCCATACATTTCTTGAAAGACTGCTTGAGAGAATTTGTTAAAAGATCAAAGCATATTTCCTTATTGTACATGTTACAAGGTGATCATTTTATTAATACGCATAGTCTTTCTACTTGATTATATACTGATAATGTTAGGAGAATGTTGATGTTGGTCACTCTTGGGAACATGAAAGAAGGAATAGTAGCACCCTGTATAACTGTAACCAAGATAATCCCCTGATAAAAAAAAATTGCGTGAAACATTTAGCTTACAGTGCCACTTGTAACTAATGTTATTGCTCTCATAAAGGCACCTACTCCTCCCCCAGCGATTGAAGAGGACACCTCTATAACTGGAGAGGATAGAGGTGTGCCAACCATCCACCACCCCTCCCCTGCTGCATTAGCTGTCATACAGGAATACTTGGGGCACAAGAGATTGCGTCTGCTGGACCTGTTTGCTCAAGCTGATAAGGACAAAAACTGGGCGGTGTCTCGGCAAGAGTTTAGGAACATCATCCGGTCATGGAAGATCCCACTGACTGAAGCTGATCTGGAGGATTTGATCATTGCCTTGGACAGAGACAACAGTGATGCTTTGGATTACAGGGAGCTGGCTGTGGGAAGACAATCTTACTTGGAGGAAAGGTCAGCAATAAATATGCATTTTTGCCCAAACGTGGGGTCAATGTTGGCCAAGTTTTCTTTGAGTTTTTATGGACTGAGACAAAAGCCCATCTTGCTCTACTGATAGACAGTCAGAACACAGGTTTTGCTGCATCTTGCCTGCTCACCAAAGTTCAATGGTGTGTCTGACTAGGTATGAAGACAAACAACATTTCGCTTTCAGTCCATAAAAACACTTGCAGATCAAGAAAAGGGCTGAAGCCATATCACTGTCAGTGATGCCCTCATTACAAGCAATGTCCCTCTTTGTCAAGATTCCCAAAATTGAGCAAAATATTTAAGGTCCAATATGTCCACTCCTATAAGACTCCAATATGTCCTGCTCCTTAAACGAAGTCCAGAAGGCTTCAATTTCAAGTGACTTATGATTAAAAATTTATGAATTACTTTCATCACTGCAGGGTCACCAAGCAGACAGCTGAGTTTGTCCAAAATCCCACGACGAAGTCAACAAAGAGACCAGAAACTATCCCAGAAGAACCAGAACCCAGCCAAGACCCTTCTCAGGAAAAGGGAACACAGAGGCCAGGGTCTCCCCAGATGTCCCCTTTGCCTCAAAGACCTCCCTCAGCCCCAAAGTCCCCCTCCCCAAGGAGGCCCTCGACGTCACCGCTGAGACCCTACTCGCCATCTTCAGGCATGATGGCGCCAGCGGCTGCAGCCTTTGTTGGCCACCGACCAGATTCTGAACCACAAATGAAAGGAGCACGCCCAGTTTCTCCAACTGGTACACATAGTAGCGGCAGTATGTCACCTACTTTGTTAGAAATTCCAGCCTTTCAATTGTCAGAAAAGGTGGAGCAGTTAACAGAGGATGAGGTGAGGGTTAATTGACTTGATTGAACTTCTACTCTAAGAAAAACTAAAACGTGATAAGTTTTTGTAAGTCGTCACATACGGCTCTCTCTCAGTTTTTGGTGCGTTTTTCGTTCGTGTTTCGTAGAGTACATGTAAGAGGTCAAACGAGGAAACAAAGGGGCAGTGGGTGAGAGAAATAAGGCAAAGAGAATCGCTTTTTCCTCTTGCCTTCGCCCCCTCCCCTATCGATTTCTTGTTTGATCTCTGTTTATCTTTCGTGCGGCTTTTTCTCTTCTTTTACGAATCACAAACGAAAAACACACTAGAAAACCTGCCAGCTACACAGGCTATACAAACAATGGATAAAACAAGATTTCGTTGATTGTTCAACGTGCCTAATTTCTCAATAATAAATTTTTGCGTATTTGCCACTGAATTTGAAGATAAATCTACAAGGTTGGTAAGTAAAAGCACGAGAAATTGGAGTACTGGGGAGAGAGAGTAAGAATTGGAGGAAAGAGGATGTTTATCTTACTAATTTTCGCGTGTACTAAATTTCCCGACAATTTGAAAGCCGTGTTTCGCGACTGATTAATTTCGAACTAAAGAGACTGAAATTCTTTTGATTCTTCAATGTTATGGTCTTAAGACAGGTAATAAAATTCTGGAAGTTTATATTTGTTTCGCTCACGTCTATCATAAAGAGATTACTGGATCACCGACGGAAGTTCGAAGACTAGGGGACTGAACAACGGGTTGGAAGTATATGGGTTTCGAAGTTACGTATTCTTAATTAAAACCTGTAAGTATCTTCGTTGCAGATAAAAAAGAGACGCTCGAAAAAGCAGCAAAAACGAAAAGAGAAAGAAAAGAAGCAACGAAAGAGAGTTGCACCAGAAAAAGCAACTGTGGCGCCCTCCACCATGGGTGGTAGGCTAGGGGAGATGGTAGACCGCTATCGTAGGATGACGATGAAAGAGTATAATGATGTTGTGGAAATGTGTCAGATGCACGGAGTACCAGTTAGCAAGGCTGTGTTGGGAAAAGGTAAGGCTGTGCAGGCGTGTTCATTTCTCAAGAATATGGCCGGTTTTATTAACCAAGCAGGACTCCATTAGATGTATTGGTCAATGCTACCAGTTGCATTCCCGCCCCCGGGGCATATACCCCTGGGATTTGTTACTGTTCCCCATCCCCCAGCGCAGAGAAGAAGGAATCTATCTTCCTCCCGGGGACTCTCCATTACCGTCCTCAAATACGTCGTTTGTAAATATAGATCAGATCAATATAATATAGCTGGAAGCCATGTTTACACAGGGGCGCAAACATGAGCAAAAGGCTCGTGTATAGAACTTTTACACTCACGTGGCCTACAGCCAATTTATTGAAACAAAAGAAAGATTTTTCAAAAGGAAAAAGATTAAACTTCCACAGGACTGGTTTGGATCATCAACATGGCCGCCGTTTCATTGTTTTGGAACAAAATATTGCGGACTTGACGTCATGTGAAAACGCTCCGTACGCAGGCGCAGTAGTGTGCCAATTACCAGTGACTTTCGTTTGTTAACATGTTACTCGGGCCAGTAAAAGAGCCATAATTATGGCTCTTGGCTCTTGGCCAGAGTTGACTGCTTGCAGAGAATGTCACTGGGGATACAAAGGCTGAAAGCGATACGTTTGGTGGGGTGGAACTGGCCTGCACTGCGTAGTAGGTGCATGGAAGTAAGAAACAACGAGGCGCGCGAGGGAGACAAGCGAGTAGAGAGGGAGCTCCCTCTCCCCTCGCGTGTCTCCCTCGCACGCCCCGTTCTTTCTGGCACCCATTACTTTCAAGCGCCGGCCATGCAGGCGAGAATGGAACAGAGAACTAAACGAAGGATTTCTGACTATTTTTCTCTGTATGTTTTATTTCAGTTCTTCTTCATCCAGAAGATAAACCACTGTCCAAGATAAAACTGACTGCGCGGAGACCTGGGCTTTTTTCAATAACAGCCAGACACCACATTCCAGCCACTAAGCTCCAGTCTTCAACGGTTGTTAGCAACCCACGGCGTCCTAAGTTTAGAGACCCGGGCCCAAGTAGCTGACAAATTCGAGTACGAAAGATAATTCCAAAGCAAAGTTACCTTTGTATATAAAATTTGTAAAAATTTGTAAAATAACGCTGTACCATATAGGAAATGGAAATATATTTTGTTATCAAACTTGTTAGACTAATAAATAATGGCAAAGGTTTTAAAGCATGTCTTCGTTCAATGTTTCAGCTTTGGTGATATTCATCAATTGTTTCTCGTCCGTGTTGGCAGGACCACGCAAATAAGTGACCTCTCTACCGCGCAAACCATGAACGACGAAATCATAGAGTATCTTGTTTTAACCGTCGTTTGTTCGTCTCAAAGTTTTTTTTTTTTATTCTTGCTGGCTTTCTCTTTTCGTTTTCCTTGTATCCTCACTGAATCCTCCTCGAAAAGGCTGTGTCTTTCTCCATCCTTTTACACGTTGAGGCAACCTAAAGAATCAATTTGTTTTCTTGGATATTTTATTCATCATTTTTTTGTCTTCCTTCTCTTTTTCTTTCTTTTAACGTCTTCAACCGCTGCTCTTCCATTATCCTCACAACTTTTTTCCGCTATAAAAATCAAGATTAAAGACATTTTATAAGCGTTAAACGCAAAGCTTACAGAGTGACAGTGAATGTTACGACCAGTGTTAAGGGGAAGGAACACGAACATAACCGGTTTGGTATTAACTGATGTAAAAATAAAGCGAGAAATACTGGCGTGGGAAAAGCTAAGATCAAGAAGGGAAGAATTTTCGAGACGATTCTAGTTTGTACTGCGATCTCCACTTAGAAAAAGGAACAAAAAATCATGATGTTCTTTCCGACCTTCGTGGAATTTTGGTTGTTACGATAGCAAGAGGACGCGACTAATCAGTGAATAATCAATGAGAAAACACTTGATTGTTTATTGGGTATTGTCACTACTCAACTAGACACTTTAGAAATGAGAAGGGAACTGGAGCGAGACGCGTACCGCAAATTCTTTCTGGGATCGTGACTGGTGACGCGCCGATCAGCTATTGGTCAATTTTTTCCTTGTCCCTAGCAACAGTCCCAGAAGTCTTTGCGAAAGTTCACTTGGCCCAGTTTCCTCCTCGAATGGCGGATTGCAGTAACACAGCAGGAGAGGATGCCATGCGATACATAACCCTCCCCACCCATCTGCTACAGGTACTGTATACCTTTTATTCCAGGCATCATCAGGGACCCGCTCTTGGTTGGGTATTTTCCGCTGAAACCAGCAGGTATCAATGGTGTCTTCAACAAACTGGAAAGTTGATCTGAAAAAGGATATCAGCCGTTAGGTTATCTCAACTCATTGAATTAATCATCGCATCATCGCGATCTTTGTTTCAGCTGGTTTTGCACAAGAAAGAAAAAATAAAAAAGTAAAAACAGATAAAAGAAAAAAATTCATACCTTTCATCTGCTTGAGTTTTGCCTGTCTCTCCTTCCTTTCACCAGAATCTCCTAAATCCTCCAACCTGTTAAGGCTCGTCAAAGGAAAATAACTGGAAACGGTAACTCTTGTTAAGTTGACGAAGCTTCGTCGGCAAGAGATCTGGGTAGGAGATTATGGAAATTATTTTGCTACTAAACCGTTTTTCCTGTGCTTATTGTATTACCAGAAACTATACAGGGCCAATCATTGACTAATATTCGAGGCCGCCGTCCTTTTACGTCACGTCACGTCACGTCACGCAACTCTTTTCCCTTCATCATTGACTCTTAGAACGACAACGGACAACAGCTGAGCAAGTAAAGCTATTTAGTCAGATAACTACAGCGGGGAAGATTTTTAAACCATTTTTGACCATAAGTTTTGACTTTCACCTTTCATTTGAAAGAACAAACTTGTAGCGCTTTCTTTCAGTAAAGGATACAAATCCTCATCAACTTCAATCTCCATAGCTTTGGCCGAAGCAAGAAGCCAATCGTTGCTTGACTTTTTACGTCTGAACCTAAAAAAAAGGATAACAAAATTCACAGTTCAGAAATGCATGCAGTGACAGAGCCTCTTCTATAGCACAACAAGAATTAATTAAAAGAAAGAAATTATCAGAGACTAAATTGTCTTGATTGTCAAACAAATTCTATGTCATGTGACGAATTTTACTATGGGAGTGTTTGGAGGGGGACTCAACACTTTGGCCCAGTTCCCCGCGCAATTTCGTAACAGCCAATGAAAGAAGTGATACTTCCTCAAAGCAGTCCCATAGTTCATTTCAGCACATCATCGACCCAGTCTCACGCCAACGTGATAAAGGGTATTCATAGCCTGCGAACAAGCTCTCCCGGGGAGTACGGGGGTGGGGGAGGAGAGGGGCGAAGGAGAGCTTTCTCGCCGGCTAAGGTTTCACTGCGGTCAAACGAGAGAAAACTTCAAAGCTAAGGTTGCTACTATCAAGGTGGAAAGTTTAAGACATCACCAATACGCTGTAAATTTACCACACTTTCCGAGTGTTTACTAGAAAAGTTCATTGTGTTAATTGTGGTCGGCGCCAAGGTCACTCGGATGCGAAACGTTTTCAGCTGACAGAATCTCAATATTTTAAGAAAAATGAAAAGATAGTTAGACAACTCATTGCGTTATATATCCTTTCTCGTGTTTCCAATTACTGATAAATGAAAACCTAGGAAGTAAAAACAAGAAAACGCAGAAGACGTTTGACCGCAGTGAAGACTAGGGTATTCACGAAAACTTTAAACACAGTTACACAGTTTGTAGAAACGAGGGTAGAGGATACTCCTTACTTGTGTTCTTCTTTGTCAATTTGTTTGGCCAGAGAGATCCTTCTTCTTATAGAAGCCATGAAGGTTACATCCACTGGGAAGGAATCAAGGTCGTTACCTGCAATAAAAAGGTATTGATGACCAAATAGATTTAGTCATAAACTTTACTAAATAAGAATATCATAGAAGGGTTTTTAATTGAACGAGGCGTATCTACGCAATAGAATCTGAACAACCTGATGCTTGGTAAAAAAGCTGCTAACTTCATCGTAGTCGGAATGCAACACATTAGCTTTCAGAAAACCTTTAGCTCCTTTGTCATGAGGAAATCATGTTTCCTCATTCACTCTTGTGAAGTCTCGTTTTCATCCGCGGGTTTAATGGCAGAAATGTGAAGACAGTGCACAATGTTTTAATGGGAGATGCAGAGGTTGAGTCTAAGGACAAGCTTGCTAGCCTTGAGGCTGATCAGCAAGTGTTGGACGTCACACTCAATACCCGTATCACTAAACTATCAGGGAGTTTAGCATCGACGACGGCGACGGCAAGGAAAACGTAACTTCCAAAATGAATTTTCTTTTTTCCTCAACTTTTTTGCATTTATTCTAGCTGGCTTAAAATGCTAAATGTCGGCGAATTTCCCTGGAGTTGGGACCGCACTAAACTCTCTCGAGAGAAAGAAGAATTCGTCGTCCTGTGTTTACGTTCTCAATGGCAAATGGCACAAGGAAATTTCACGTCGTAGTCGTGCAGTGACGACAAAAACTGACATGTACCAGAAAGTGTGCAGAATGTGTAAGATTCTTGTTTTGCGCGTTCAACCTATTGCTTTTCTGACGTTCTCGTTGTCGCGACAGTCATCGTTGCTTAAGTTCCTTAAATTTGAGACGACAAATTATGATGTATGATTTATCAGGTTAACGAACAACTGTACCACATAGTGGCTCAGAATACAGGTATTTCTTGGTTTAGCAGTGGACACAATACCTGCATTGAGGGTCTTCATGATTTTCTTGTAAGATCCCATTTCTTCAGGTCCCACGAAAACAACGCTTAAACCTTCTCTGCTGGCTCTGGCTGTACGGCCGCTGCGATGTATATAAATCTGTCAAACAGCACAATGTAGAAAAATTAAAGGTTTAAACCTTAATCATTGCAGTAAAAACGCTTATATCAGAAATTTAAACCCAGAAAACGTGAAATTAGGCAGTTTCACGTCGTAGTCGTGTGGTGTCGGGGAAAGAAATAGGTGATACTTAACTTGATTATTCTGTGATTAAATATTAATTAGAAATTGACATTTGTAGCGCAAAGAAGTTAGATTTCGTGACATTAGATTTCACAATAATGTAGACAAAGTCCGAGTATATTTACGATATAAAATGATGTAACTGCATGCATTTTCTTAGGCTAAATAAGGTGAAAGAACGTGCGATTTTGTAATGGACACTTAATTTAGATACATTACAATGGAAACTTTTACTGTGCATGTGATTAATGTAAAAATACTGCCTTACGCAAGGATAGTAGAAAAACCACTGTATACTTAGAATGTTTTAGTTGAGTTGATCGATTCGTTGATCGTTGATCGTTTAGTTACGTTGATCGTTGTGTTACGAACGTTGAGTATGTGAGAGTTGTAAATCGCAGTAGATTGTTGGATTGGATTAAATCGTGTTGTTACATCGAAAGATACAGTCCTCTTGATTTGTTTGAACCAGCGGAGCAGGGTTAAAAGAATTCCGCAACATGTGGTGACGGTAAAGAAATGTAAAAAAATGCGTGAGAGTTGTTGTTTTGCTAATCTAAACCTATTCATTATTTGCCGTTCCCGTTACCGGTCTTTGCCTAAACTCCCTTAAAAGCTAGTGAGCTTGACAAGGATGAAAAAGGCCAAACGCTTACGTCAGGATCCTTGGGGACTTGATAATGAATCACGTGTTCAACTGCTGGGATATCCAGACCTCGCGCGGCCACATCTGTGGCGAGAAGCAAACCAGTAGAGCTTGACTTGAATCTACAAAAATGCAAAAAAAAAAAAAAAACACGAAAAAAAGATTAAAAGAACGAAGGAAATTAAAAGGAAACAAAAAGTTCTAAACATAAGCAAATGAAATGCCAGTGAGTTGAGAATATGTGAAAAATTGTTCCACTTTTTTTTGGAAATTCATGAGGAAAACAAATCATGCTTGCCTGTCCAGGTTCTTAAGTCTCTGTCTTTGTTGCATGCTAGCGTGCAGAACCCAGGGGTCAAAGTTCAACAACCTGAATAGGGAACCTAATCTCCTGATGCAGTCAACCGTGTTGGAGAATACGAGCGTGCGGCCTGGGTACCGAGACAGGAAGTAGTATAGGTACAGATCCTGTAAACCAATGAAACGCAGGGAAACGGTTGAATAAAGGCTTTCAAATAAACATAACGAGAATCAGTAACACCAACTTTGAAACTGAGGGTCGCAAAACATGGAGATACATGTACCATGGAGCGGGCCCCCGAAGCGCGGGAGAATGAATGAACCAAGCCACGATTGGTTTAAGTTATAATCCTCTGACTGGTTGATAGAATGGCGTGAGATTTTTTTTACCAATCAGAAAGTGTAGCAATGAACACCGCGGCAAAACGCAATGCGCATGAGCACAAAATTTAATATCCGATCAGCTTTTTATTTCCGGTCTAGTATATAAACCAATAGCGTAAGCATAACTTTGTCGTCGCGCCAAGTTTAAAAGCAAAAAGGGCGAAACAGACAAAAAAGGGGGCCAAAAAAATCACTTCATTCGAAAGCCTATATATTTTTCTATTCTCAAACTTTTGCACCACATGGTTATCTGTTTGCACCAACGGTGAAAATGATGTTTGAAGTTTGCAGGTCGCGAGCGCTCGACAAGACGAATTTGTTTTTAATGGCTTTCTTGCATGCTACTGGTTTGGCATAAGTTAATTTGGAAGAAGGCGACAACTAAGAAAAGAATAACAATACTTATGAAAGAAACCAAAATAAAGACGTCATAATTATCATAAAAAACACTAAAACCAGGAAATAAAATTTTAGTCCGTTCAATAATTTGTTTTATTATCAGAGAAAACAAGAACTCAAAACAAAAGATGGGCGGGATTTAATAACAACTTTGACTTTGATGACTGCAGTCACCGGGAAACTAAACATGCCTATAAATGACTTTCATTCAAGAAAATGCCTATTTAATTCTTTTACATGGTTGTTCTTTTGTTGAAGACTTCAATAATTTCAGACTGTGCGGCTCGGCTGCATCTCATGCAAACACGAAACTTCTAGCTGCTAAATACATGGCATGAAAAGTTCGACTTCTAAAAGCCACTGAACCAGCTTTCGCTCTCTGATTCTGAGAATGGAAAAATAAATAAATAGAGTTGTCAACTTGCTGCCAACCGGCTCAACAGTATAATTAAGCTTATGTTTCATGGCAATCAACCCAGAAGAGTTTCGTTTTAAAACACGGTAAAACCCACTGGTAAACAAAACTACAAAGCGATTGTGTGTTGTCGTTTTCCAAATAAAATTTGAATCGGCTTTTTAATAACACATGTAGACTGAGAAACCGAAGAACTGAAAATTAGAACTACAATATTCAAGCTTGCAATGATAACGTTTTAATTTTATGTCTTAGTTTCAGCCAGGTTAAGTGAAAAATAACAGTCAAAAACTTTATTTTCGTGAATGAAAATCAGTTTACCTGACGCTCTAGCCAAAATTACACACTGAGTTCATTATCATCTTACCTTTTCTGAATCTAATCGACTAATTGTTTCAGTGATCTGTGCCTGGTTATCCATAAAAGCAATTTCAATAACTACAAAATAGTCAAAAACACGAGCAACATAAAGCAGAACAACTGAACCACAAGCTGCACACAGAATGAAGCGCGCGGGCGACTTTGACTGGAAAGTGTGACTGGAAAAGAGACCGGAAATGCTAAACCTGGCGCATGCGTAGACGTTTTGCCGCGGTGTTGTAGCAATGTAAGACAACAAAATAAAACTGGCGTGGAGCGGCTGCCAAGCGCGGGAAAATGAGTGAACCTAGTCACGACTGGTTTTAGTTTTACTCTTCTGATTGGCTGATAAAGTGACGCG
Organism: Porites cylindrica; assembly: GCA_964035525.1. Classification (NCBI taxonomy): domain Eukaryota; kingdom Metazoa; phylum Cnidaria; class Anthozoa; order Scleractinia; family Poritidae; genus Porites; species Porites cylindrica. The sequence continues at coordinate 1,268,331 of OZ037786.1, forward strand.
AGATTTTCCAACCAATCAGAAAGCGTAGCAATGCAGGACAAAGCAAGCAAGGATCACTGACGTGGAGCGGGTGCCAAGCGCGGGAAAATGAGTATAACTAACCTCGATTGGTTTTAGTTCTGATTGAGTGATGAAGTTGGGCAGGATATTCGACCATTCACGCAGCGTGGCAATAAAGTAACAAACAGTCAATGATAACATTAGTGTTCCAAAACGTAAAAAGGTTTTGGGAACTTTTCCGGCCGCAGAATACAAACCTTCTCCTCAAGGGAGCAAGATATCTTAGTTTCTGTCAGCGTTTCCACTGTTCCTCTCTTGTTGGTGACATCGATTACTTTACAGCTGTTCTTGTGAAGCTTGACTTTGTCCATTAATGAAACTAAAATGCAATACTGAGAAGTTCAAAGTGATGCTAAAAACAAGGGAATGACCTCATTTTGCTGTTCCGCGTTTATCATGACCTCAACAACTTTTAACTACGAACCGTTAAAAACCTCACAACCCTGGCTCGCTGTAACTCCGGCGAGGGGGGTGGGGGTGGGGGGGGGGGGAGGGGTTCCTGGGAATTCTTGGTGGGGGTATGCCGCCTGGTTCTCCAAATTCTGACCCTACTTTAGACCAAATACTAGAGACTTTAAGATCCAACGACGCGGACGACAACGAGAACGTCAAAAAAAAAAAAAAAACAATAGGTTTAATTAGCAAAAAACAACTTTGCACGTGCATCACACTTTTTTGTACATTTCTTTCACGTTTTTGCACGACTACGACGTGAAAATGCCTAATTTCGCGTTTTATGGAGGACGTAAACAAGCAACGACGAAATTTTATTTCTCTTTCTGAGCTTGAATATGGTTCCTTGAAATTCAGCTTCAGGAGGGTTCGCCTACAACTAACAAAGTAAGTGGGTAGGAATAATCACTATAAAGACTGAAAGAACGCAAATTCCCTTTTTAAGCGACGTTCTTGTCGCCGTCGCGTCGTTGGATCTTAAAGTCTCTACTGTCATTTTTGACACCCGTTTTCAGAACTGGCGTCTAAAATCCAAACCCGTTTTCAGACCTAGTCTCTAAGAAATTATGTCATCATTACTTAGATTAAAACGCCAACAAAAAAGATTTCACAAAGTCTTTCTTCCTTATTCGCCTGGAATGGTCTTTGAGACGATAAATATTTTCATACACTCCTGTAGTTTGCTCGAAAACCATACCCGATTCCAGACCAAAATGGACAAAGTCTATACTCGTTTTTAGACCAAAACGGTGCAAAAACCCTACCCTTTGGGGCGGCACATACCTAAACGGCTTATACACGTATAAGGGACTATCCCCCGGGCCGTAACTCCAAAGTTCCAGCTACTACAAGAGCTTCACATCTTCAAAACAAAGACACCCTTACTGTGCTTCTTTCGCTAACAATACACAATAAAACCAAGGCTGACAACGAAAAAAGGGAGACTTACCCAAAGCTTCTCCTCTGGAAATGTTTCTTTCTCTTCCTTTTTGCTTGAATGATTTAGGGAGGGTTAAGGTAGCGGAGAAAATAAATTTCTGCAGACTTTTCTTCTTTGTAGGGTCTGTTTTTTGTTTTTCAAAGAGCAAATTGTGGTTAGATAAGTCATGAGACTGGAAGAGCATTAATATTTAATACACAGAAAAAAAACAAACTTACTTTTGCTCGGTTGTCCATCCTCTTCGGCTTCTTCAATGTCCCTGTTAGAAAAAAATTGGACCTCTGTTTAATCTGGGGGAGACGGTCGTTTTACTAACGTTCACTAACATACTGAAAGAGACTGCTATTCATGAAAAAGGCGTTAAGAACGAGAAATGAAATTTGACGTTATATAACACGTTTGCGTAACGACCTTGGACGTTTGCAAGATAACTGGTTATCTCTGACAGGGTGATGCTAAAGTTACAAGTTTCGGCAGATTCGCTACAGATGAAAGCGGATTCTCCACAGATTCACCTTGTTCTAGCTAAAAGTGGATTTGCTAAATCTCAACCTCGGTTCGCGACAAGTTGATTCATAACCCGATGTGGCTGATGTGGTCATTATTCTTCGTGGTTTGAAATGATAACGTTTACAATCTTTTTTTCAGGTAAGTTGACTCTTATCCCAAGTACTCCTACCCTATCCACACAACGAGTTTGTAAGTGAATGTGTTAAGTAAGAAGCATTTGGGTTTGCTCGTCGCTCTTCTTAAACCTGACGATGTCTTATTGAACTGAACGGTGTGTGGCGTTTATATATCTGAACTGGTTAGATTATCAGATAGGACTGCACTTGCCTTGTTCGGTGAATGAGATCCAAAATGGAGGAAAGCTCCTGAAAATGCCCTTGCTCCACCATTCTATCAGCCTCATCTATCACAAGGTATCTCAGCCGCTCCAGTTTGCTAACATGCTCTTCACCCTGCGAAACAGGCAATAAAAGAAAAGCAAATTATATACCTAATAGCAGAATATCAAGTTAAACTCAAATGTTTTTATACATGTAAATGAGAGGCGGTGACTGACTCTCTGACAAAAGGACTAAAACTAATCTAACTAAAGTGACCAGTTCACATTGTCAATTCCTTAAATAAAACCAATTTCTTGTGCTTACAGTGTACACTCCTGCACCATTGCAACACCTCAATTTTCCTAGAAGCTAATACCTTAAAACAAGTTGCGTACGTTGGAGAGTCGTAATGTAAGGTTTGACCCAACAAATGGGAAATTTATGTCTGAATGTACTGACCTCCGAAATTAAATCCCACAGACGCCCAGGTGTGGCGACTATTATTTCTGGGCACTTGCGAAGTAGTCTCTGCTGTTTCTGTGGCGCCATGCCACCAACCACAGCTACAATCTTAACAAAAAAAACAGAGAACAAATATGTAAATATTAGGGACAACTTTTACCCTTGCAAATTTATGGTCCAAATGTGAAGGTTATAAACCATGAAATTTCAAGAAAAACATAAGCCAGTTAGAGTTTGCCCCACTAAATTGTTTAATATCAGTGTGCATATTCATTGAGGGATAAAATAGAACAATAATTATAATAACAGCAACAAAATAATTCAGTACACTTTGTTATGATATACCAAAAGATTACATACATACACTTTCATAGGTAGTCATTACAACAACTGAAGGATGATCATGAGGTTGTCCCTGAATTAAGATCTCTCCTTACAGATAACCCACCCAACCCTTGAAAAGTTGGCCACACCACCAAGGTCTACGTCCCCTACTCTTTTTGAACAGTGGTATGGGTTCTTTTACATCCCACAAGATCTGCTGTGAGATGGGACCAATCTTTTTTCATCGTTATTGTATCTGAGAAGACTAGAAAGTCTAACCATTTGAACATGTCATTACAAAGGCAGCACTTTCTTCTCAGTGACTTGAAGACCTTGTGTGTTGGTCCGGCCGGGCTTGGAACCCACAACCTCTGCTTGGCAGACTGGCGCTCTCGCAACTGACCTAACTAGGTGGTAAACAGGAAACATTCATACCTCTAGGAATGTGTGCTTTGCAACCTGCTGAAGATGGCTTTTTATTTGCAAGGCTAATTCTCTAGTTGGTGTCATAATCAAACCTAACAGTGGCCTTTCTTTTTTATCACTGTCCATGCTGTTACCAGCTTCAGCTGACGATGTTTCTAAAATGTCAGCCTTTTCCTCGTTTTCATTCTCTCTATCAGTTTCTTGGACAGCTCTTTGATGCAAGATGTGAGTGATAATTGGAATGCCAAAGGCAAGGGTTTTTCCTGAACCCTAATAAAGAGTAATAGGAGATGTTTGTAAGATGAGTACATCTCTAGTCTTTAGGTGAGAAACAGATTTGCAAGAAAATTATTAATACCAAAATAAATTTAAAAAATGGCAGCATCCTGAAAAATCTCTTCTTTATCTGTCCTCAGGTGGTCATTTTGAAGTTAAAAAATATGACTCATTCATAAAGATGAGCTACATTATGTGGGTGAATCTCTCCATTTGCCGCCTGATGCAAAACTTATGTTACATTATTTTGCGAATATTTCATTTATTAAACAGTAACACTGTAAAATGTCAGACATTTAACTTACTGTTTCAGCGGCCCCAATGATGTCTCTATGATGGAATATTGCTGGTGGCAAGGATAGTGTCTGTATTGGTGTAGGGCTATTAAATCCTTGATCACTGAGAGCTTTCAATATCTTGGTTGAAACTCCCAGGGATTCCCAGGTCTTCATATCTAGTTCTATTAAAATGACAAGATTAACAGCATGTAAGCAGAGCCCGATATTTTTGAACAATTTGTTCAGCTTAAATGGGCAAAATAGTATAATAATATTATTGCACCTTCTGAATCTTCAGTTATTCCATTTTCAACTGAAGCTTCCTGCTTCTGATCTGGTTCCTCATCATTTTCAATTTTCTTTTTCTTTTTCTTCTTTTTCTTCTTGGCCTTCACAGATTTTTCTCTTTCTTCTTCTAGTGTTGATGGTGGTGTAAGTTTAGCTTGATCCTTCTGCTCCTGAAATTGTAAGCATACCAGAACTCACAGTGTAATGTACAGTAGAACCGTGACTGATTAATGAAGCAACAGAGGACTGGAAAAATGTGTTTTTTAGTAATGGCAATTCATTAAATCAGGGTCTTACCCCATAAATTTTGCTACTACTGGGTTGGAGAATGCCATTTATTACACCATGGTATTCGTCATTATATAGTACCATGTTCCAGGTCTTGTGAAAGAGCAATAACCAGTAAGATTGCGATCAAAGAAATAACCCGTGAGATTTCTGAATAACCCCATAAATTTATTATGCATGCAGGAATGTTATACTTTTTCTCACAAATACAGTTGAACCTCCATTAAGCGGCCACCCTCCATTAAGCGACCAGTAATCAAAGTCCTAACATAATTGTAGAAAAGAATGGGGAATTAAACCTCTATTGAGCGGCCACCTCCTTCAAGCATCCACGGCCACCTTTTGGCCGTCCCAACAGTTGTTCCCCCATTGTTGTTACCTCCATTAAGTGGCCATCAAGCACTTGATTCACTCAGTTTGGCCTTACTTCAATAATATGATGAAGGAAAATATGGTCCGAGATAGAAGTGATGACCGATTGTGGAACAATAATGCTGCTCCTGTCGCAAGTTTGTTTCAAAATAAAGTGATGTTTCTGCTACAGAAAGTAAAGATTATGCTAATTTATGATGAACCTCTACTGAGCACCCAAACTCCGTTAAGCGGCCACTTACTGGTACCCCATGGGTGGCCGCTTAACGAAGGTTCAACTGTAGTATAAAATGAATAGAGCTGAAACATGTATGCATACTAAATGCAAGGCTGTGCTTTAGTATTGCCTGGTGGCCCCTGGCACTTTACTTTTGCTCGCGGGCAACTAGAAAATCTTAGCTTTTCAGAGAAACCATGTGCGGGGTACCCAGGGTTTCACAGCCTCAGAGCTCTGGGCTCCCTTCAGTTTTTCTTGGAGCATATGCATTAAAATTTATGGGGTTACACGGAAATCTTACCCAATAACCTTCATGTCTCAACTTCATCACTCTCACCTCAAAATCATCTCTTCTCCGCGATAATAAAGCTTGCTAAATAGAAATATACCGCGGCAATTGCAACAAAACACAAGGATAAATAAGTTTATTACTGTGATTATTTTGTGATATCATCACAATAATACTACCACTAAGTTTACCTGTTCTGCTTGCACTTTCGCTTTTTTCTTACGAGGTGGAACATCAACATTAATCTCTGTTAGTTCTTCTAAGTTATATTCCTCCATAACCTCAAGAGAAACAAATCCTTCCATGTCGCCGGAAAAGAACGTTGGATCGTTCAACACGACCGGCGTCCATTTTCGTTTCTTGGTTTTCCTGTTTTTGTCTGCCATCGCGATAAGTGTACTTTTTCACATAAAAAAAAGAGCACGCCTTATAGCTTACTCTCGGGTAAAATAACTTTATATCTTCGGCCATCCGCCATTGTGGATTGCTTTCTTGGAGAGGATTAGATCGAGTTTTTAATACGCATGCTATCATGAGTAGAATTCTTACCGCTGACTGTTTGTAGATTCGCGTGACCATGTTGCACGTTCAGCAAAATTCAGCTGACTTTATGGTTCTGCGTCGTTTCTGCGAATTTTAGGTTCACTATCTTGATATGGCTAGCGCTCACCGCACTTATAAAGAAGAATGCTCTTTCATTGAGCGCCAAGATGAGAATTCATTCCTGATAAAGAAAGGCTTTGTTCCAAATATGAAGGTAACTTTAACCTAAGTTGAGAGGCGAGGTTCTTGGTTCTAAACCGAAAAAAGATTTCGTTCCATTTAATGGAAATTTACCCACAGCACGCTGTTCAAAATTTGTAAGGCACACTATCACCTTTGTACGTTTAATTAAAAAGAAACTGTTGGTAAACTTTATTAATTTATGCTTAGCTCTTTTTAATTGTTTATGTTTATTTTACCCCTCCCCTTCCCCCCCCCGCTAATAGTTCATACTCTGAATAAAATTAACTTCAACTGCAGGGATGACCATATGACAGAGATTAAGTTACACTCCCCCTTCATCTGAACATATTTATTATCTTCAGTTGAATGGTGAGAGCAACTTTATTAACTCTCATGATTGCCGTGATAATAAACTTATACAAATGCTGAAGTATTTGCAAATTATGTGTTTCAGTAAATTTTATGTTTTGTTTAAAGGTTGAGGGAGTCTTTTATATTAATGATTTACTTGAAAAGCTAATGTTTGATGAACTGAAGCATTTTGCGGGAACCCAAGGTAATGCCAGTCACGCATTTTAATTTTATAAATGCTTCAAATATTGCTGATAATCCAGAAAAGTGTTAATTAATACAATTTTTTTGGATAGATTTGTGGTTCTTTTTCCTCTATTCTGGAATCAGAATAGTCAGGATTCATGATTTCTCTATTTTTTTAAATTTCATTTTCAAGGTATTGGAGGGTTTCTTCCTGGTGTCAAGCAGATTGCAAATGTGGCAGCTTTACCTGGAATTGTTGGTGTAAGGCAACATTGTATATGTTGTGGTTCAATTTTATCCTGGGTTCAAATTTTGTGTTCTTTTGTTTTTTGGGGATGGAAATGTAATCTGACAATAATATGACAATGAGTTTGAAACAAAAGAAAATAAAATTTGAACCAAGGATAAAATTGAACCACAACATATATATTTCTTATTTTTCCAATAACTGGCCCTATGTGCAAGTCTCTATATATTTTAAAAATAATATTCAATAATAATATTGTGTTATTTGAATGATTTTCATGCAGAAATCAGTTGGCTTGCCAGATGTACATTCAGGTTATGGATTTGCTATTGGTGAGCTCTAACTGTTTAATAATCTAGTTGTAAGGTCATTCATGCCTAACAAAAGGAGCCAGGATTATGTTTCTCTCATAAATGCCAAGGAAGAATCTTTTTATTCTGTTTTTAATGTCAAACCACTGTGATAATAATGAATGGAAGGTCACTCCAAAATTTCTTTTAGTATTATTATTAATTCCATGGTTTATCCTGACCCACAAATGTTTTATCCCCACTGGGTAGTCTTCTAATTGTGTTTGAAGTTCTCATCGTCTCTAATGTATCATGGTTTTACATTTAGGTAACATGGCAGCTTTTGACATGTCCCTTCCAGAAGCAGTTGTTTCTCCAGGTAAGGGGTATTGACTTTTACTGTTAGGAGAAAATCTTGATGACCAGCAATTAAGTGGTAGCTTTTTTATTCTTCAGGTGGTGTTGGTTTTGATATCAATTGCGGTGTAAGACTGTTAAGGACAAATCTTGATGAAAAGGACGTTCGTCCTGTTAAAGAACAGATAGCTCAGGTTAGAGAATTACCCAAAACAATTGGGTCAATCAACACCTGATATGTTCATTACAAACTTGATGTCTTCCACAGTGGGCTTGCGGGCTCCTAACTAGACTTTGAGAACTGACAGGGCAATTAACTGTCCACTGTTTTGAATTCTTTACATTTTGAGCACTATATTCGCCACTTTTAAAACCAGAAGGAAGCTAAGCTTAGTTAGCTTTTGCAAAGACCTCTGCGCTATTAGTTACTAGCCAATTTGTTTCCCCATCCCCAGTAACATTCCCAAAAGTCTTGCAAAAGTAAACTTGACTGTGTTTCCTTCTCGTTTCTGAAGTGGCGAGTTTAAAGACTGTTATTTTGTTCTCTCTTTTTTGCAGTCTCTGTTTGATCACATTCCTGTGGGTGTTGGCTCTAAAGGTGTAATTCCCATGGGAGCAAAGTAAGATGGGTTTTTCTTTTGAATTCTGTCTAGTGAAGCCCATACTTTCCACCCTTGCACACTGCTACACATTATATTGTCAGTATGTCTAACATAACTACACCCTTGCTGTCTTGATACTGTTCACCAGTACAGTACATCTGACATTTGACAAGTCCAGACTTTGTCATTTTCAACAAACCTCTGGTTGAAAGGTTAGGTGAAATGCTAGTTATGTTATTAGCAGGCCCGTAGCAGGGGGAGGGGCAGGGGGGGCTCGAGCCCCCCCAGAGATTTTCAGACTTGAATTAAATTCTGCTACAAAAGTGGAATTTTTCTACTAAAATGGACAACTGTCAATGGAAGCTAAAGTTTCAAAGCATTGTCGATCATGGTAAGATTATGCACTGTTGTTCTTCTGTGCAATTTGGAATTGTGTAAATGAACGAAATCGTATTTTTGCTCTTTCAAAAACAACCAACAGCTTTAAAATGTCTGCTTATTAAGCATCAAAATATTCAGAAGCAAAATGGATCGAAATGCACCAATGACAGTCCCAGCTGAACCACCTCATGATGTTGCATGTTCACAAGGAAAGAACAGATGTTCTGACCCTTGTAGACGTAGCTAATGACTTCGTTGGGGAGAAAGAAAACCAAAAGCAATTGTTTGGCAAATCTTCCGCGAACGATATCCCAAACAAGTTCTCTCTTTCGTCAAAGTCAACACAAATGGAAAATTAGAGACAAGAACAAAAGGTATTGTAGACAAAATAAATGTAGTGATCTGACATGTACCAAGAAGTATGCTTTAACCGAGGGACCAAAGCGGGGGGGGGGGGGGGGGGGAGTTAATGTGGGCCAGTCGCTCAGCCCCTCCAGTCATTTTATGCTTGCTACGGGCCTGATTAGGCTATGAGATGAAAGTTGCCATATTTGACTCTTTGGAGGTAGTTATATCAGTTTCGAAACAGTTATAATACTTTTTCAGGACTGTCACTAAGATTTTAAGTTGCCAGATTAATTCAACAAGTAGGCAGTAGATTAAACAGTTATAGGGATTTCTTTTGATTTTATTTTTCTACTATTCTCTTATGAAAGTAGCTGGGGGTCACATTCCTCATAGACAGAAATCCCCAGCCCCCAGCCCTTACTGGCAGCTCTGCTTTTTAAAGTAATTGTCTGTTCTGACAGAAATGTTACAGGTCAAATTTGATTTCAGGTTAAATTTTATTTTACCTCTTAGGGCTAGAAGACAAGGGAAATTGAGAATCAACCTGTGTTAATTCAGAATTAACATGAAATCAAATTTAGCCTGTAACACATATATTTAGGAGGTCCTGACCCCCCCAACCTTCCCCTTGGGTCTGCCACAGTGAATGCAATTAAACTGTTTACTTAGTCCGACACTTGAGGCTTTTATCTATTCACACTGTCTCTCACAGTCCTCACACTTGTCACCCTAGGTCTGCTGTAGGATACATACAGTGGCTCTGTGAATTAGAGTTTTTGATTTGATGTATCGATAACCAATTAAAGGTTTTATGAATAAGGTCAATTTGGCATTCTTTAACATTTATTTGTTATTATTATTCAGAGATTTAGAGGAAGCTCTCACCATGGGAGTGGACTGGTCTTTAAGAGAAGGTAAGATTTATTTATGTCACCTCCTAACCTTTCATTATTAACATTGGCCAAAATAAAAAAGTTTTGCAGTTAAAATCACAAGATTTTAATAGTGCTGAGCAAAAGTTCTAAACACGCAATAGGAAGTTGACAGTGTGTGAGTTGACATGGCGGCAAATCAACTGCATGGTTTCCCTATAAACTTATTTAAAGCATTAAAGAAAATTGAAGTTATCTTTGGATGAGTTTTTGAATTCCTGGCATAATTGTAGTTGTAAATCACATTGTTTTGTCGCAGGGTATGCATGGGCTGAAGACAAGGAACACTGTGAAGAATATGGTCGCATGTTGCAGGCCGACCCAGCTAAAGTTAGTGCGAGAGCAAAGAAAAGAGGCTTACCACAGGTACACTGTAACACTTAACCCTTTAAGCCCCAATATCCACAAAGAAATTCTCCAAACTGATCTCTATAAAGTTCCTTACAGAATTAGTTGGGAGAAATTGATAAAAGATCTGAGATTTTTCTCTCTGTGATCATTTTATTAATTCTCATAGATGTTACACTTGACAATCCATGGATATTGTTAGGAGAAAATTGATGTTGGTCACTATTGGGACTTACAGGGTTAAAGCAGCTGTTTCTTTCTCAAGCTGTCAACAGTCCTCTAGAGAACTAAACCTTGGCCGAGTTGTTCAAAAGGTGGATAATACTATCCACTGGATAACTCTCTGTCCAGTGGTTAATAACACAATTAGTTTCCCTATTACTTATCCCGCTGGATAGTGATTTATCTGGTGGAAAGAGCTATCCAACATTTGAAGAACCGGGCCCTGGAGAATTTCTCTGATTTGTGCCATATCCTAGAAATTTCTGAGAGAGTTATAATTAGCTTATATGACATCACTGATCCACAGTTGGAATTTTGTGGAAGTTGACAGTGCAATTGTATTGGAAAGAGGAAGGAAAGTTGTAATTGTGAAAAGTTAGCTTTTGTGTCATGATTGAATGTTAGCATTTTTACTGTGTGACTACTAAACCAAGCCCACCCTACTAGCACAAATTTTATGACTTCTATTAACTTAAAATATTTTTTTCCTGTTAAGCTTGGTACATTAGGAGCTGGAAATCACTATGCTGAGATTCAAGTTGTAGATGAGATTTACAATATGCACACTGCAAAAAAAATGGGAGTGGATCGTCCTGGTCAGGTAATCAAGGAGGTTCAAGTTGCGCATTGATGCCTATTAGGTAGTCTGTCTTATCCATCTGCCAATATTAAAAGCCAGGAGCTCTGACCCATGGTAGTGACCATATTATGTGACATTAGATAAAGACCATCTTGATGAGATAACAGGGCTGAAATCTTGGACAAAACCAAGGTGGCCAAAATTATGGTTTTGCATCCAGACAGACCACCACCCCAATTCAAGTGACTCTCCCCCCCCCCCTTCCCTTAATGATCCTTGTTTACATCCATTTAGGGTGTTCCAAGCAAAGGCTCTTTTGAGAACCAACATTGTGTCGGGGGTAAATTGATCTTAGGTAAACATAATGGGGAGAGCATTTTTAATTTTGAATTCAAAGGAGTGTGTGTCTCAAGTAGTTTTGTCAAAGATTGTAGGTCACGATATTTCGGCATTTTCAGCAACTGTTAAATTTTGTGATAAAATAGAAAGATGCAATGTTCAGCAGTAGGAGCATGTCGCGAGCTCTAAAAAAACTTTTTTTCCCCAGACAGGAATCGAGCCATATTGGTTTGGCTGTATGGCTACTATATAATTTAGTCTGACTCCGACTGATAATTTTTTTTTAACAATTCAGGTTTGTATTATGATCCATAGTGGAAGCAGAGGACTCGGCCATCAAGTAGCTACAGGTGAGTTATAGTAATTTTGATTTTAATAGAAATTTTGAATAGAATTCTCCGATTATAAAAAGGCTTTTTCATTGTCCTTTCCTCTTTTCTGCCTGTAATTTTGCAGATGCCCTTGTTGCCATGGAGAAAGCAATGAAAAGAGATAAAATTGAAGTTAACGACAGACAGGTTTGCTGGCGTTTGTTGGTTTTTTCTTTCGGTTAAGAAGTGCTAGCTATTCAAAATAAATGAAAAAGGTTGTCGCATTCATATCCTAAACTTTTCCTTGGTTTCCCGGCACTTTGTGTTCACTTTAGCGCCATTACGTTTGCCATTTTCCCGCTTTTGCATTCGTTACTTTAATTCCTGCCATTTCGTTTGTCATTTTCCCTCACTGCGTTCATTACTTTTCCCCCACATTACATTTGTCATTTTCGCACCATTGCATTCTCATTTTCCCGCCCTTCCATTTGTCATTTTTCCGCCATTGTGTTCGTCTTTTTTGTGCCATTTTGTTTGTCATTTTCCCACCATTTTGTTTGTCATTTTCCCGCCATTGCGTTCGTCAGTCGTCACTCTCCCGCTGTTCCCACCATTACATTATTTTGTCATCTCGTTCGTCACCTTCCCGCCTGTACGTTGATCATTTTTTCGCTTGGTTGCCATTACGTTTGTCATTTTCCTGCCATTACGTTCTTCACTTCTCGCCTAAGGGTTTGTCCTGAGTTGTAAGCGCCTTTTGAATTCGGAATCTTTAGCACAGATTTAATGTAACAGCGGCCAAATCTTTCTAACATAACCCTTCTAATCTGGGTGGAAAGTTATTCTGGTATGGCTAAAAGCTATTATGTCACATTTTTACAGCTTGCCTGTGCAAGAATAAATTCCGCAGAGGGACAGGATTACCTAAAAGGTATGGCAGCCGCAGCTAATTATGCTTGGGTCAACCGATCCACAATGACGTTCCTAACAAGACAAGCGTTTGGCAAAGTTTTTAAAAGTACACCAGATGACCTGGATATGCACCTGATCTATGACGTGTCACACAACATCGCGAAGATAGAGGAGCATGTATCCTTCATGTACTTATTAATTTAAACATACCGTTTGTTTACCTAAGGTAAAGATGTATATTTTTTGGTTTACAGCTGTCTTTGATTGTATCCTCACCACACTCGTCACGTATAAAGTTTACTCGAGGGCACGTGACTGCTGAGGTAGTTCTAACTTTTGCAAATGTGGTTGAAATATAATATTTAGTGTGTAGTTCAAACTTTTGAGTCTGTGGATGAAATCATAATGTGTGACTATTCAAACAAAAGCTCTGTGGCAGTACTTTCACATGGTACTATTTGTTTAGTTTGTAGTTTAAACTTTGGAGTTTTTGGATGAAATCCTAATGTGGACCATTCAACCGAAACCTCTTCAGCGGTAGTTTCACATGGTACTATTTCATTATTTTAGTATTTAGTTCTAAATTTTGTTGGTGCGACTATTCAAATAAAACCTCTTTTAATAGGTATTTTCACCTTATAGTATTTATCTAGATGTATTGCTAACTGTGGACTTTGTGGATGAAATCCTAAGGTGTGAGCATTCAATTAAAACCTCATCAAGTCTTTTTTCGTGTTACAATTTAAAAATGTAACTTGAAATTGTGTTTTGGCTCTCTTAACCGCACTAAAGATGTTAGATGGCGTTCAAAAGACTCTTCTTGTCCATAGAAAAGGATCGACCAGGGCATTCCCTCCTCATCATCCTCTTATTCCTGTAGATTATCAGGTTAGTATTGTTTTGTAGTTTTTGTCAGTACGTAAGCATAGGAAATTCTGTTCATCACAATTTAACTACTTCTTTGAGGCCCGTAGTACGAACTTGAATTTTTTTGGGGAGAGGCCGGGGGGGGGGGGGGGGGGGGTGGGGGCAAATACAGTATTTCCTTGTCCAACTGTAACTGTCAACTCCACTGAATTAGTTTCTTTTATTTGTAGCTGACTGGCCAGCCAGTTCTTATTGGAGGCACCATGGGTACTTGTAGGTAAGCCCTTTCCTCACCCCACCCTTCAAAGTGCCTTTGTTTTGTACTTACTCACGCTTCATTGACTTTTTATTTGGCTTTTGTATATTTTGCTCGCATTTTTCCGAGTATTTTAGTGAAGCAAAAGCATGAAGCATTTTTCAAGCATTTTAGTGGAATTTTTTCAGAAAACTATATTTTTTTTGCTAGGAAATGAGAATGAAAAAAATGATTTAAAGAGAAAATGAACAATTTATGTTGAAATTCAAAACCAAGAAAACTCAAATGTCACCCTAATACAGCCGTTTAGAGTATTATCTTTTGCTCTATGAAAACCATGGACTTGTATACGTTGTTGTTTTACCACCTAATGTTGTTTTAGCGTTAAAAGCGTCTGTATGACGAGCGTTATCGAGCATTTTAGTGACTTTTTTGATGGAGACCGATCATTTTAGTGGAAAAATGGAGCATTAAGGTGGAACCTTTTTATGGGCAAGCAAAAGCATAATATACAAAAGCCAACTTTGTTTTGTTTTTTTACTTTTTTACTCAGCTATGTTCTAACAGGAACAGAGAAAGGAATGAGACAAACCTTTGGTACAACATGTCATGGGGCTGTAAGTGATGTGTATGATTAGATAAACAGATAATTCCCAAATTCTTTGTTTTGTAATGACCCTTAGTGCTTAAACTGTAATAAGCAATTAGCAATTGCCATTTTGCGGGCCAGTCTATTGTAATCAATATTTTTATTAAACAAAGTTGAAGTTGAAGTTGCTCTTCAGCATCTTTGTAATGCTCTTTGGTGCTGAAACTGTTTTTGAGTTGAAACAGTTTCAGTGACAAACGTGAGCTTCAAAACAAATTATTTGTCCACTTCTAAGTTGATTCTTGAGGCAGATTTACATATTTCGAAATGATTCTTAAGACCCTTAATTGACTCAAAAAGCTCAGAAATTTTTTTTTTAAGTTTGAGGGAAGCATGAAGTTTGTAAAAAAATACTTTTATACAGTTTAATTACTTTACTTCAGCTTTGAAAAGTTACTTGTTTTTTAAAAAACTTATCGTTATGTTCTGTTGTGTTTTTATAGGGCAGAGCTTTATCTAGATCCAAGTCTCGGTAAGCTTTGGTTGGTCCCTAAAAGTGGCTAACTGTTAATTTCTCCTTATAATAGCACCGTCAATCGATAAAGGTCGTAAGGAAAAAGCAAATTATCAACAATTAAAAAAGGTCTTGATTGTGAGGCAAATCCTCATCATCAGTAATATAACTCCGCCCGCCTCCTCTAGCTTTTGCTATTTGTGAGCGGAGATGCATGGTAAATTGATGTGTATGAAAATAAAGTATAGTATAGGGAATATGTGGGAAACAGTAAGGAGAATATACATGCTGATATATAGGTTTAAAGGGTTAAGGGTCTAGTTGATTTTGTCATGTATCAGTTAGTACTTTACCAAACCACTTTCGAATAACGGTGTTGAAATGAAACAAAACACGGAATAGCCTTCAAGCATCTCCTATTCGGCACTTTAAAACAAGAAAAGAACTGGAGCCGCAATGGTTTCTGGGATCATAACTGGGGACGCGCCGGTCAGCTATGGGTCAATTTTTTCGTTGTCCCTAGTAACAGTCCCAGAAGTCTTTGCGAAAGTTAACTCGCCCCAGTTTCCTTCTTTTTTCTAAAATGGGGAATTTGGAGACGTCTGCGCGCAGGCCAAACACAGTAGAAATACAGGAAAGCATTAAGAGAGAGTATTTATGAGGAAAATTTGAGGAGATTAAAATGGATAGCGTGAAAGTAAACTGAAACAAGGTCTGCCTGTTTTTTGTTTGAAGGTATGACTTAAAGAACTCGTCATTAATGATAAATGAAATCTCATCTAAAATCTCCATGATTATGAGAAAATGCCTTCTGTCGATCAAATCACCCTTTTCGAGAAAGGCCACTTCCTCTTGCATTTCTTGATTTTGGATCGTCACGAACTACTTTTGTATGCTTTGTTTTTTCTTTTTCAGACGACAGCTTGATTATCAAGATGTGTTGGATAATCTTAAGTCAAAGGGGATATCTATCAGAGTTGCCTCGCCAAAGCTTGTCATGGAAGAGGTACGCTTTTCACATATTTGGGGTTTTCAGGGCCAATATCCTTTTGCATTATTTTGCAAGGTATTTTCGCTGATCGTTGCGGATCACTTTTGCTTTGTGTTGGCGAATCTTTACGGATTCTTGCTCCGTCTCCTCCCTCCCTTCTGTCATGTGTGGGTGTGCAGGTAAGTACATTTCACTTGGTAAGTATCTTTTCCACTGAGTATTTTTCTCAGTGTGATGGTGCAAGTTAGCAGCTGCAGGCAGGGGTGGTTCCCGCTTCCAGGGTTGCCTTGGTTACCTCCTTGCCTTATTTTTCGCATCTGGCCTCCCCCGCTAACCTTTTAGGCACCAGTTCCGAACCTCATCAACTGGCGATGAGTTTAACGCTATCTTTACTGTCCATGTTAACGTTATTCAACCTCTTTCAGGCGCCTGAATCTTACAAAAACGTAACAGATGTAGTCAATACCTGTAAGTATCTCTACTTATTTACTGGCCAACGTTGTTTCTTTCCGAGAAGTATCATAAGTGTCATAAGGTTTATTCAGTTTCTCTAATGATTTGAGGAAAAATAGCTTTTAAAATTACGGTTTATTTAACAAATTCAGTTTAATCATTTCGTACAATATCTTAATATTATTTCTGTTCAGTCGATATATCAGTTTTTGCAGTGTAATAATCTTGTAATTATATTTACATGTTACTGAGTTAGATTTTACGAGTTAAAAGCGTAAGTAGAATAAATAGATTTTTGTCTGTGACATTGCGTACAAGTTTGATACATTACTATATTTACAGTACTATACAATACTACTTATTTTCAGGTCACGATGCAGGAATCAGTCAAAAGGCGATCAAACTCAGGCCAATCGCCGTGATCAAAGGATAAAAGCACTCAAACAATTTAGGAAAACCATGGTCTATAATGACTGTAAAGATCCTATGTTGGATATCAAAGAGTCTCGATCCACTGCTCCCCATTCGCGTACACTGGAATGGTAAGGAGAGAAAGAGACTGGAATATTGGAACCCAAGAACAGAGGACTCAGGAACTCAGGGACAGAGGAGGCAAGTATTAAACATGCTGCGGAGCAACTTTAACTATTGTTACTTTCAAAAACGCTTGTTTTGCTACTTTGCGGGACAATACTGACTTAAAGATCATCAGCTCATTGTATTTAAATAAAAGAAATGTCATCTCTTTTCTTTACAGTCTATGTTATTTTCTATAAATATTCTTTGTACTCCACTCTAGAACGGCTTAATAAAGCGGAGCGCTTCAAAAGCGCCGATACAAAATGGCTATTTTTTTTGCGGACTCAAATAATTTGGGTATCATAGGCTTGGGGCAGCGCTTCCTTTACGAATTGATCCTGATCATTGTCGACTGAGCGTACTTATTACTTCATAACAATTTAAGACCTAGTTGGCGTGTACCCTGTTTTTTTTTTGTCTTGGCTAAATTACACCGTTTTCAATGGTTTGCACCTTTCGTAGCCTGTCCAAAGTGACCTGCTGGCGTTGCATACAACCCATTTGTACTACTGTTAAATTGGGGGTTTCCTTAACTCTGTTATCACATCTTATAACAAACGTTATACGTAATTCGTGTTGGTGTGGTTGCAGTTTGATATCAGCTTGGTCTTTGAGCAATGTTGCATTGCATTGTTAGCGATACATGACGATATACCTCATGTAATGGCCGAGTGATCTTGCTCTTGTTGCTAGAAAAAACAGGGTAAACCTATTGCGTAGACATCCTACTGTTGGTAGGACTGTGGTGCGTATGCACAGCGGTATTGCGCGTCAACAGTGTGTGTGTGTGAAGACGAACATGGCAGAGTTCGTTGTGTTTACTGTTCCGTCTACGTTTTTGTATATTGCTCTTAAGTCATGGCCTTACCGGCCGGTTAACACTACCAGATAAAGACATTCCAAAACCTTAATGGAACCGTACCATGCTAACGTTATCTGGAACGGAGGGTTCCTTTCTTTATATATAATATATCCCCTTTTTACACTGTACTTAATTACAAGTTATATTGTATTCAAATCTCTCTCTTGTTATTTGGATTCGAGAGACCTTCTTACGAGATTAGATCACTGTCTGATGGAGTCTTAAGGCTTTCAAACCGAAAGCGGAAGCGCCTTTTGTGCATCGTATCGCGTAAGTGGGATGTTTGGGTTGCTCGGCACTTTGCAGCTAAAGTATATGTACACAACCCTCTCTTAACGTAGACTTATATAAGAATTATAATTTTTGAAAACGGACAGCCGGGTGCTACTCCTGGGAGTTCTTGGTGGGGGTGTGACGTCCGGCTCTCCAAATCCTGACAGACCAAAAAATGGCATTTTCCACACTCGTTTTCAGACCTGGCCTTTAGACAGAAGTTGTGTCATCATAACTGAGATTAGAGCGCAAACAAAAAATTCTTCAAATGCATTTCGAATTCCCATATTTCTATTTCGTTCTTATTCATCTGGAATCGAAAGGATAACTACGTTCACACGCTACCCATAGTTCCCCCGAAAACTATAACCGATTCCAGACCAAAATGGGCAAAGTGTGCACCCGTTTTCAGATTAAAAAGGCCCAAAACCCTACCCTTTGGGGCGGCTCAAACTTATATGGCTCATATAAGGGATAGGTTGAGAGAATTAATGAAATGATCACCAGGGGGGGACATGCTTTGATCTTTTATCAAATTCTCTAAACTAATCCTTCAAGGAAATGATGGAGATCACATGGGAGAATTTACATGTGGATATTGGGGCTTAAAGGGGTGAACGGATACTTAGCGTTTGTCCCAAAGGTATCCTTCATAGGGAAAGTTAACCGTATTAGGGGCATTCACTATTTAGAGGAGCGCTGGTAGAGTACATCGACGACATGTTCTAATGCTCCTGATACCCCTCCCCCTGACGCACATTGTTCTTAAACCCCTTCCTCTTACCATTTCAGTTCTAAATTCTCTGAGAAGGGTTGATGCCGCGCGTCAAAGTTTATGCGCGTTTCGTTGTTTCGCGTTGGCGGTTCGTTATCATCGAGAAGTTAAAGAGAAGAAAAGAAAGGTTAAGTGCATCTCAGTGTTAATGTTAACTCCTTGAGTATTGTAAAGAGTTACGCTTACACAGAACTTGAATATAGGTAGAATTCTTTTTCTTGTGTTGAAGTTTTCTGCTGTCTCGACGTCCTTACAGACGCGTTTGATGACTTGGTATAAGACGACTTTCGGGATAACGGACTTACCATCATCTTCCGAAACACGGCTCGGAATCGCTTCTTAAAACAGATCAACATCCATGGATTGACGGCGCTGTTCGCGTGTCCACACCAGTAGCAAATCAACATGATATACCCTGGAAACCTGTCAGGCACCGTCAAATCGATCGCTATCATAGTGTGAAAGACATGCGCGGGAAGCCAGCAAAGTCCAAACGCTACCACGATTGCTATCGACATGTTTATCACTTGGTGTTTGGTTTTGTTTGCTCGATCACGCGCCTTGTCTTGTTTCACAGACGCGCCAGGCAAAGTGTGAGTTTTAAGTTTGCGGCAGACAACTCCATAGAGAAAACTCACAGCAGTTAAAGGAAATATATAAATGCTGATTACTATGTAGAGAAACATTCCCCTGACGGCATCTTGAAACTCACCCAGTTGACTAAATTCATAGTCAATGTAGGAACCGTTCACTTTAGGTATGATTAACCAAGGGCTCATAAGACACATGGAACTTATCCATATACAAGGTACAAAGACCTTCTTATTCCTTAACTTTGGGAACCTCTGCATTGGTCTTGTGATGCTGAAGAAACAGTCAAAGGCAATGGCGTTTAACGAGAAAATTGACGCCGTAAGCGAAACATAAAACGTAAATATTACGAGCTTGAGTAGCAATTCTCCAATTAGTCCACTTATCCATTTTTCGTCCGTTAATATGACTGTCAAGGACTGCGGCATTACTACGGTAGTCACTAGCAGGTCGGCCACAGCGAGGTTTACATACATGAAACTTGTTAAACGTCTGGTTTCGGGCTTTTTGTACAAGATATAGATCACCAGAATATTGCCAACCAGTGATAAAGGTATGGTGATACTGTACAAAACCAGGGCGATTATCTTGACTTCTGGTCCCCATCCAGTGTGTGGTGGGCCTGTGGTATTTGGCATGATTGTGTTGCCACCAGGTGGGGTAACTGTGTCTGAAAAAGAAAAGGAAAAAAAATTATAATGCTCATACTGAGCGGGTGAAGCGGGGGAGGGGGGGAGGGGGTAGGTTGATATATTGGCCAGGTAGGTGTGTGCCTCTGCTAGGCCATGGTGTTTTGAGCGTCTCGATCTTTAAATAGGGTATCATTTTGCCCTTGTTGGCATTGTGTTCCTGGTGTGATCCTTAGACAGAGTACCTAAATTGTATCGGCTAAAATTCAAGTGCGTAAATGCCTAGATAGATGAGAAACAAATCATCTGTTTTATCCTTTAGAGTATTCTAAAGGCCATTTAGTGAAGTTTTGGGTGATGACTTTGAATTCTTAGTTTTTGTTTTTCCCCCGGGGGTGGTACTTTAGGAATTTCTGGGGGGGGGGGGGGGATGTGCCGCTGGGACCCTGGAACCCTTAACTTATACCAGAGCTAGTTCAGCTGAATTTTGCTACCCTATACTAGAGTAAACTCCCCAAATCCCCCTATCCTAGAGTAGCTGTTTCCCTTGTCTAGATAAAATTTTCAACCAACTGATCAGTTTCCTGAAAAATGATACCCTATTCTAGACCCAAACGCTCTGATTTACATACCCTATCCTAGAGTAAACTGCCTGAAAACCATACCCTTCACAGCGGCACATACCTATATAGCCCATATATGGCAGTACCCCCCCCCCCCCCCCGGGGGGTTTTCCCTTAAATAAGGTGTCACTTTTCTTGTTGGGAACTGAAATTGGTTATCAATTTTTGTTTGTCTCATCCTCAAATAGGGTCAGGCCACACACTAGTCTCCTTCGCAGCCGTTATTAGGGTCGTCACTCGTCACGCAACGCTCCTCCCCACTAACTAGTGGGGAGGAGCGTTGCGTGACGAGTGACGACCCTAATAACGGCTGCGAAGGAGACTAGCCATACACCTATCTGAAATAAATGGGAGTGCCCCCGGCCCCGGTGCTGATGTTTAGGGACTTAAAGGGCATGTTTACATGTAGGTGAGGAAACCCTCGGCGCGTCACCCCACCTATCATGTATAAGTGATCAAAGTAAAGATCACACGGTCAGGCGGGTTACCTCACCTTAGCGGGTTACCCCACCTACCTGGGTTCCCCCATCTCCATGTAAACAGGCCACGACGACAACGAGAATGTCAAAACAGCAATAGGTTTGAATCGCCAAAACAACAACTGCACGTGCACCACGCTTTTTTGTACATTTATTTGCTGTCACTGCACGACTACGACGGGAAAATGCCTAATTTTACGACGGCTAAATTTTCTTCCTCTTTCTTAACTTGAATATGGTTCTTTATAGGAATTCGGCTCAAAAAGATTTCGCTTGCTTTTGACAAAGTAAATGAGTTGGAGTTATCGCGATAGAGATTGAAAGAACGCAAATTCAATTTTTAAGCGACGTTTTCGTGGCCGTCGCCGTCTTGGTATCTTAAACTCCCTATTACTGCTGTGTCACTTTTAAACCCAAAAACTGACTGGTGTTTTATTCTGGGCGGTGACACCCATTTGAAACTCCCCAAAAGAGACCAAATTTGGTTGTGTGACGAGCTTTGACCCCTTAAAGGTGACACTACCCTGATGAGCTTTTAGTCATTCCTGAATAACGCTGCCAACACTGTGGGGGACTCAAAGATGAAGTCTTCATCTTTAAGTTTCCCGCCTAGGGCGTGTGCATGCTGGTGGTGTCGTGGAACTTTACTTGAATCCAAATTGCTACGTTGTCGCAGCCCCATTCATCTTAGAGTTTGACGCATAATTGGTATGTAGACAAAACAAAAACGTTCTTTATCTTAGCCAGGGTATGTTTATTGCGTCCGATGATGGGCGCAGTCGATCACCGTTGATGGTGATACGCCTAAAATATTTCAGCATGCAGCCCAAACTTTTTACGTCCAAGCTCATAGTAAACAATGCCGTGGCCACAAACTTGTGAACAGACTTGACACTTGTTAACTTACCATTCATCCCAGAACAGAGGTGTTGCAAACAATCAATTCGTTTTCCTGACAAAAAGAAAAGATAAATTTGTGATATAAATGTAGATCATCTGGGTTTGTTACTGAGATCGCCTTATTGACGTAACCACATTTGTTACATACTTATCGCTACAAATCACAAAAGAAACTTTACGTTTAGCAATTTAGTTCTTGCGTCGGCGTTCGTATGTCGGGTTATTGAGCACGCGGGAAGTTTGGAAAGCACGAGAGAGGCGTAAGAGTTGCTTGTGGCACAGGCGAGAACAACTTTAGCCTCTTGAGTGCTCTCCAAACTTTCGAAGTGCTCAATATCTCGACATACGCACAGCTGAAGCATGAACTAATTGTTAAACGTAAAGTTTCTTTTGTGATTTGTAGCGATAAGTATATAACAAATGTGGCTACGTCAATGAAGCGATCTCACTAAGCTTCGCCTACAATAAACTGCTTATTTCAGGTCGTCTGAAGTGCTTTGTGTCTACGTTTGTTCTACTAGCTCACAAGATCTTGCAAACTAGTTTGCTTGTTTGCTGTTTCTTTTTTTTCACTTTTTTAAAACACTCTTTCGACGTTCGGTTTTGACAGTGTTCTTCAGTTGCTTTGGCAACTAAATATATTCAGTACTATGTAATAGAAAAAGAACACAACGAAGACAAGATTTCAACTGGTTTCAAACCTTTTGACTCTCTTGAGTACTCTATAAAATCCGGCAACATCTACGAAAAAAATTTACCCTTAGAGAATTCGTTGGAATGGTCACGCTGCAGGCTTTCCTCTAGACTCTAAAGTTAGAACTTAATACTAAATTAATGTTACCATGTGAAAGTACTACTAACGAGGTTTCATTTGGGTGGTGATACAACAGGATTTCAACCGCAGGCTCAGAGAGTTGAGCTACCTTCCAACAAATAGTATCAAGAAGAAGTACTGCTGAAGAGGTTTCAAATGGTCCGTGACACAATACGATATCCTTACCGACTCAAAAGTTAGAATTGCATTTTTTCTTCGGAAAAAACAATCTCCAACGTTTAAATATAGACCAGCCACATATCGTGCGGTGTCTCCTTTTTCAGCTTTATCACGTCATCATTCAAGACTTGGTGGTTCATTGAGCTTAAAAACTCTTAAAGTCCCGTCATAATTCAAATACCTCAGATTCATAACTGAACCGCGAAGCCTCCTGATCAATACGTGATACGCAAAACGATCCTTGTTGATCATGTCCATATACATCAGATACATGTTTGACATTAACAAATTTGAAAAAAAAAAAAAAACTGACAGACTGTCAAAGTTGGTCTGGTTTTAAGTAGTTTTATTGACTTTGGACGAAATCCTTTGATGCGACCATACAAATGAAACATCTTTAGCTCGTGTTTTTGTTTTCGTTTTGTTTTTCCTTTTCTTGACCATTGACATTTGTATTTTTTTATTACTTATTTATGTTTCGGGCGCTCATGACGTTGAAAGATTGCTAAATTTTAGTCAGAAGCGATCGGCATTGTTTTCCCTTTTATGTGGCTGTTTATTGCCCGGTTTTGATCGATAACGTCCTTTCACGTGAAGAGTAAGAAAGCACATTGTTATTGGAAGAAACGGAATGATAAAAACAATATTGATTAAACTACGATTGAGAAAAAAGGAGCGAGAAAATTTGCTACATTTTACCTTTTATCTGTTAATTCGTTGATTTATAGAGCTCCGCAAACCAACATCATTCTGCAAAAACTCCTCGGGAACAAAACATGAACTACAACTCTTGTACCAGTCTGTTAAGACTGGTGAATACCAGTTATTGAAAACAAAGGCAGTAACAACTTACGAACTGTGTTGTGCTTACTATACTCGAATTAAGTACCCCGCGCGCCTAGCTAACTGGAGGACTTGTGATGAAGTACCTGAAACTCTTGAGTTCGTCGATTAGATCCAGGTGACAAGAGATCTTTTTCTAGTCATGACTGAAGCTCACAGTTCTTGATAATTGTTTCTCTTTAATGATACTATTTGTAGACGGAAGGTCTACAGACACGTTTGTGACAGTCTAAATGTCAAAATTAGCGAAATTTTTCCCTACTTACGCTTAGTCGGGAGTAATCAAAACCCGTCAAGGCGGAATCAAAACATTCTCTAATGCAGATTAATTTTATGAGTGCACGTGCGGAACAAGTGAGCCTATTAAGGCCAGGTTCAAACCAGGGGCGAAGCGTCCATATACGCACGTACGCCCGTGCGTACAGCTGAGATCTGAGAAAAATTTTTTTCTCATTAAATTTGCTGGTTAATAATTTCATATTTTCACATTATACTGGCTTTTTTATTAGAATTCCCATTATCCAAGCATCAATCATTCAGTGCTGGCCACTAATAATGGCAAAATGCATTTGAGTGGTAAGCAAAAATAGGAAAAACGCCTCATGTACCCCTCCCTCAAGGTCAGCCAGCCTCACCAGTTTTCCAAGCCCCGCAGGTATTCTTGAAGGAGAGGTTACTATGCCATGAAGTGTGGCTTCAGAACAAAACGTATTTGCCGTCAACGGATATTAGGAATATACTTGTGAGGTCAAACAGTGAAGCCCCAGAGATTGATTTTCCGAAGAAACTGTTAGAGAATCCTATGAATATTTCTGCGACTTGAGGAGCGTGATCACTGGCTTCTGTAGTGTTTTCGTGTGTTTCGTGAGACAAAGTACACACATATGGCTCGAAAATCGATACGCGATTACTTCAACGTAAGTAACAAGACAACTAAACGACGTCTACATGCACTGCCGAACATAGCTTCAGTAGCATGTAGAGAATCTCCTCTGCGAAGTACGATGACGGACGAAAGATTAAGCTCCCTAGCAATCCCTCATATACAAAAACATAAGAACGTGGATTGAAGGGTTGGTAACGGAGTTTGCCTGTCTTAAGGGACGACGCCTCGCCCTTTGCTTGTGACCTGTCTTCATTGTTTTTGTACAACTTTCTACTGCATTTTTGCCGCATTATTTATTGAAAATGCCCCGCAGAAAAACCAGGAGATGGCATTTCCGAGACCCTAAATTTCAAAATTTTTTGGGGGAGCATGCCCCCAGACCCCCCTAGATGTAAGCGCCTTCGGCGCTTACGAAAAATTTTATTCTCGTGCGTACATCTTCAAAATCCCACGCTACGCCCCTGCAAATGTGACGCCGGAACCTTATGCTAATGAGCAAAATCCATTGTTCTCGCTTAATTAGCATTAGTTTCCGCACAGTTTGGCTGAATTGCAACAGTTTTAATATTCCATCTTTCCGTCGTTTGAAGACTGCCTTTAGTGATCGGTTCACTGGCTGCACTGGGTGGAGATCTAGCTCCGACAAACCTCGACCAGGTGACCACTTTTTAGAGGTTATCTGCTTGCTTTACACCGGTTGTATTTACCATCAGTAAACTACTGACAGTTAGCCCCGGGGGGGGGGGGGTACTTTAGGAATTTCTGGGTGGGGATGTGCCGCTGGGATCCTGGAACCCTTAACCTATACCCAGGACTATACCAGAGCTAGTTCAGCTAAATTTTGCTACCCTATACTAGAGTAAACTCCCCAAATCCTCCCTATCCTAGAGTAGCTGTTTCCCTAGTCTAGATAAAATCTTCAACCAACTGATCAGTTTCCTGAAAAGTGATACCCTATTCTAGACCCAAACGCTCAGATTTATATACCCTATCCTAGAGTAAACTGCTTGAAAACCATACCCTTCGCAGCGGCACATACCTAGATAGCCCATATATGGCAGTACCCTCCCCCCCCCGGACAGTTAGCCACCATACCTCTTGTATTTGGCCTTCAAAAAGAGGATGGCCGCTTAGTTAATACTAAATAGGTCAGAGACATAGCTAGCGGGGGGCAAGGGGGGCGCAGCTGCCCCCCCGGACCTTTTGAGCTTGACACAACAAGTCTGTGAATGGATTTGTTTTCTTTAGACTCAGTTATTTTGATTATAGTGACTTGCAATTGTTTGCCATTTTCATATTCGAGGTCGATTTTTCGGAGACATATTTCATGACAAGTGCTGAAAATAGCGGTTTGGGAGCCTCCAAATATGAAAATCTTCTGGAGGAGGATACAAACTCCCCTACAAGGTTCGTGCCTTCGGCACTTGCGGAAATGCCCCGCGTAACAAAAAAACTAGCTACTTCCCTTAAAGGTGTTTTTTTTTTCTGTCAAACGAAAAATATATATGCACTCTTGAGATGCTTAACCAACTTCTCTGTGACAATCTCATTCGCGTTTCCTTTTGTATCTCACTCCAACGACCTTTCGACGAGAGGACTTCCCGTTTTGAGGCCGGAAGATTAGTGTCTACAGCTTGTAACTGACTCTCACGAAATTTTACCTTTAACGATCATCCATTTCCCACTTCGTGGAATCAGTGCGTGCGTTATAAAGCACTGTCAACCGAGTCTGCGCTTAATTACATAAGTTTAAAAGGGGATCTGCTTTTCAGGAATTGAACAGGTTCTTTAAGTTTGCTAAGATTTATTCTGTTTATCTTGTTTTGCAAACTTTTGGTTACTGAATTTCGGTTAAATTGGCAACATATAACGAACAAACAATGCCAGTAGGAAACCTTAGAAACCTATCAGTGAATGACAGCGCCCGTTTACAGTCCGTGGCGTCCCGAATAAGAATGTGAAATCACACTACAGGGCTGGGAAAAACCAGCAGTGGATGAGACTTGGAAATTGGTTCCTTCGCCTCGCGGATTAAATCAAATTAATGACTTTTTCCTGTTTTGTTCTAACATGAATGAGGAACAGTTTTCCTCAGGGGAAGAAATAAAACTTTAGATGGCCACTAAACGATTTGTATGGCCGCAAAAGAGTGTTTCGTCTACGAACGCGCACTAGAATCTTGGAATCAACTGGTAACCAACGTAGTCTGTGTCGACTTGCCTGTGTGCTCGAGAATGGCATACTGGACATTTTGACATAGGCAGGGCATCCTGGAAAGATTACTTCCAAGCTGATGATTTGACTTCCTAACACATGGACAAAGAAGCGTAAAAAGAGAGCTGCATCAAATAAAGGACACTAACCTGGAGACATGGTATTGAGAATTTTACAGCGGCAATGAATGGAAGAAATGTGCAGACTTCGTATTCATTAATGCTCGGCTTCCGTGAAGTGAATTGAAATAGTATTACTATGCCCGCGGGCAGCCCACGCGCGCGCGCACAGAGGACCATCGGAAGGGGATTTACATCAGTATAGACACGTTGAAAAAGTATTCCTCAACACAGAGCATTGAGAATTTTTGAGAACGGCAATGTTAGACGAGAACGAGTGGAAGACTCAAGCGTGCAGAATCCGTCGGCCGAAATGAGGTTTTTGTTCCATGGATGAGTTGTGTCGAGTTTTGCGTGGTAAGTATCATGTTTTGAAATGCGCCTACACATGCTGAAAAGACAGTTGTTATTTCTAGAAAGGTAAAAGAACTGGGAAAACAAGATGTCATATATTATTAAAAAGCAATTAGTGAAAAACAGCAATATTGGCAACTTAATAAGCGGACGAGAGCACGTCTCGAGATATCGTTTTGCAAGAAGTGTCCAGTGTATAATTAAATTATACTTATTAATGAATGCGTTCGAAGGGCGTTATTTCGAAACGAGTCCTGTTTATGAAAATGAGTGTCCCTTCCCACGGAAATACGTGTGATTGTGCGCTAAGCCTCGCCTTGAAACAGAGGCTTATAACTAATGGCCTATTTTGGCGCCGCTTGGGATCGCCGTAATTGACGCCATTAAGACGACAGACACAAACCATTGCAGCCTAAGAAGCGTCAACAAAATGTATAATCTGAGCTTTTGTCACCACCTTACATTTTCCGTGTTAAATTATTAAAGTTGTGACAGCGCGTCAAACCCGATTCGCGGAATGTGCCATCTCCCTAGTTCTTGATGATGCCATGTTTTCCTCATGCATTTCTTTAAAAAAAAAATAACTTACACAAATTTTCACAGAAACAAGAGATTGCCTTTTTTAAGGAATGGAACTGTTTCTCATCGATATACATGTTTTTAAGCCTTCTTCGCGAATGCCCGGTAGTAATGTCTTTGTTCTAAAAAAGTCCATGCATATGTCTGTTTGCTGATGAGTTGGAATATCTTCTTCTCATAAGAGCGACGGAGAAATACCGTTAAGTTTCAAGACATTACTTGTTGTGTAACTTTGTTTTATCTTGTCGAAACGGTTCTGTTTTCGAAGACATATACTGAGCTCCTGAATAATTTAATATGTACTTCAGTTGCATGAACGTTGTCTGGCAATGTCGTCAAAGTATTCTGCATTTTGATCATTTTGGAGAGCAGCTTTAATTTCACCTACAAATTGATTAGCAGAAGGGTATTAAGTTAAGCGTTTAGCCAAGTCTCTAAACTTGAAAAAGGATGATTCAACATATGAAAGGTAAGCCTGTCTGTTGCAAAATTACTGGAATTTTGAAATATAAGATCTGATCAATTTCTCGAAGTCTCTCATCCTTTCAATACTTAAAACTGAAAGCTTTGAATGTTTAAGACGGAGATGGGATAACACTTTCTGAAATTTAATAAGCACATTATATAAAAATAGCGAGAATGAATTATCAATTCAGGCTTTCAAGGAAATATAGTACAAATAAGATTTTTGAACCTAAAAGTAACTGAATCTGCATGGGAAGTTCATGAAATTGTCACAATGATTCAAAGAATGATGTAGAATCGTGTTTACGGGTAAGTGCAAGTAATCAAGTTCAGTTTCCCTTACATGTAAGTTGTCATCTGTGGTTCATTTTAGCTTCCCAATAATAAAAAGGTTCGTGTTTATAGGTTCATTCGTGACAAATATTTTTTCTATTCATTTCGTAATTTGAGAAATTGACAAATTGAATCTGAAGTTTGTCACTGACCTTAAACAGGGGCACCCAACGACAATTTTCTGAAAAATATCTGTTCGGAAGACCATTTGAGACCTAGAATTTTCGAAACATTTGCTGTAAAATTTCTTGCTTGCCTGCCTCTCCTAGGATTTTCGAACATCTAAAAAATGGTATAATTGCCTATTTTTAACGGATTTTTACCCTAAAAAGGTCACCTAGAATTTTCGGGAGCCTTTTTTCTGGCTGAAATTTTCGAAAAGGTAAGTTTTGATCCCTATAATTTTCGGATCACTAGACTTTCAGCTAGGAAATCCGAACATAAAAGTATGCCTTTATATCTTCCGTTTAAATACTAAAATACGTTTAACAATGCTATGTTTAAGTGTTTTTGAACTATATTCTCGTTGAGTGCCCCTGCTTAAACGTAATTCTAGATCTCTAAATATTCATTTTCAAGATCCGATTTCTCCCTTCGAAAATAATAGCGGACCTTACGGCTTTGCTTGGACCAAAAGCATGGCGACTAATCCAAAACTTCGGGAAATGAGCTAGTGTCTGTATTTGAAAAAATAATCCAGAGAATCCCCTTGAAATGATAAAAATTTTGCTTGAATTCATTCAGAGTGGGGATACGTATCTAAGTGATGTTTTGTAAATTATTATAATGTTTAGAATGACACGGAGACGAGCTGCGTAGAAGCTACCGTTTCAATGGCCAAACTAAAATTTATTATGCGCTGGCTCAAAAAATGTTGGATCAGCTCTTTTGGCATCATAAACAACACCACACGAAAGTACTTACTCAGTGCCAATTAACTGCACTGAAGCACACGTACCAACTAAGTAATTGTATTACTTACTCAGTAGTTGTTATTTGAATGATCAGCCTTAAGGTTTTCAAGCACAAAACTCATCCACAGAAGCCTTTAAACCGCACAAAGAAGGTTAGAACTTGTACAGCAAAAGAAATGGTACCAATGGAAAGATGTATAATCTGAGCTGTTGTCACCACCTTACATTTTCCAATTAAATTATTGAAGTTTTGACAGCGCATCAAACCCGATTCGCAGAATGTTCCCGGCTCCTTAGTTCGCCTGATGATGCCATGTTTTCCTCATGCATTTCTTTAAAAAACAGATAGCTCACAGAAATTTTCACAGAAACAATTAATTTGCCGAGAGATATGCTTTTTTTTAAGGAATGGAACTGTTCCTCATAGATAAGCATGTTTTTAAGCCGTCTTTGCGAATGCCCGGTAGTAATGTCTTTGTTCTAGAAAAGTCCGTGCATATGTCTATTTGCTGAGGAGTTGGAATATCTTCTTCTCATAAGAGCGACGGAGAAATACCGTTAAGTTTCAAGACATTACTTGTTGTGTAACTTTGTTTTATCTTGTCGAAACGGTTCTGTTTTCGAAGACATATACTGAGCTCCTGAATAATTTAATATGTACTTCAGTTGCATTAACGTTGTCTGGCAATGTCGTCAAAGTATTCTGCATTTTGATCATTTTGGAGAGCAGCTTTAATTTCACCGTACAAATTGATTAGTAGAAGGGTATTCAGTTAAGCGTTTGGCCAAGTCTCTAAACTTGAAAAAGGATGATTCAACATATGAAAGGTAAGCCTGTCTGTTGCAAAATTACTGGAATTTTGAAATATAAGATCTGATCAATTTCTCGAAGTCTCTCATCCTTTCAATATTTAAAACTGAAAGCTTTGAATGTTTAAGACGGAGATGGGATAACACTTTCTGAAATTTAATAAGTACATTATATAAAAATAGCGAGAATGAATTATCAATTCAGGCTTTCAAGGAAATATAGTACAAATAAGATTTTTGAACCTAAAAGTAACTGAATTTGCATGGGAAGTTCATGAAATAGTCAGGATGATTCCGGGAGCTGTAGAAGCCACCTTAAACCCATTTACACGCGCTAAAAAAATAGGCACGGCACGCCAAATTTTTGGCACCTCCGGGAGGTAGTCTCGGCATCCCTAAAATTTTGAGCACTGGTGCCACATTGCATTTGGGACCGATACCTTTACACGTCGAAAATTGGGAGTGCCGTGCCTTAAAATCGTCAGCACGGTGCCAAAAATTTGGCGTGCCGTGCCGATTTTTTTAGCGCGTGTAAATGGGGTTTTAAAGAATGATGTAGAATCGTGTTTACGCAGGGGCACCCAATGGATCTGTTCCTCAAAATATCTGTTCTTCATGCAAATTTTTGCTGGCTGGGAGATGTGGAAAAAATAATAGTCCTTGGAAGGAAAGTGTTGCTGGGAAAAAGATAATTCAGGGTGTCAGAGGGGATTTGAAGTCTAGAATAGCTGCTACGGGTTACTTGTATGGGTTGCTTACCACTCAAGATCTGAATTGTGCCCTATGAAACTTCCCAGTAAGTCAGGTTGCAGGTTGTAAGGTTGCTGGCTGGGAACTCTTCCATCAGTCTTGCTGGGAGTGAGGAACAGATAATTTTTTTTCCAGCAATCTCCCAAAATGCTTAAAATAGTCTCAGAAAACTTTATTCACGCTTTGTTGTTGTTTTTAGCTCTTTTTCTCAAAATTTCCCATTGGGTGCCCCTGTTTACGGGTGACTCCAAGTAATCAAGTTCAGTTTCCCTTACATGTAAGTTGTCATCTGTGGTTCATTTTAGCTTCCCAATAATAAAAAGGTTCATTCGTAACAAATATTTTTTCTACTCATTTCGTAACTTGAGAAATTGATAAATTGAATCTGAAGTTTGTCACTGACCTTAAAAGTCATTCTAAATCTCTCGCAAAGACTGATTAAATATTTATTTTCAAGATCCGATTTCTCCCTTCGAAAATAATGGCGGACCTTACGGCTTTGCTTGGACCAAAAGCATGGCGACTAATCCGAAAACTTCGGGAAATGAGCTAGTGTCTGTATTTGAAAAAATAATCCAGAGAATCCCCTCGAAATGATAAAAATTTTGCTTGAATTCATTCAGAGTGGGGATACGTATCTAAGTGCTGTTTTGTAAATTATTATAATGTTTAGAATGACACGGAGAAGAGCTGCGTAGAAGCTACCGTTTCAATGGCCAAACTAAAATTTATTATGCGCTGGCTCAAAAAATGTTGGATCAGCTCGTTTAGCATCATAAACAGCACCACACGAAATTACTTACTCAGTGCCAATTAACTGCACTGAAGCACACGTACCAACTAAGTAATTGTATTACTTACTCAGTAGTTGTTACTTGAATGATCAGCCTTAAGGTTTTCAAGCACAAAACCCATCCACAGAAGCCTTTAAACCGCACAAAGAAGGTTAGAACTTGTACAGCAAAAGAAATGGTACCAATGGAAAGTAATGCTAGGTGGCTTTCATTTCAATGATGATCACATGCTTGGGGATTTTATCCAGAGACTTAAAAGTTAGAACTACCTTGAACAGCTGAGTATACGGTATGACATGAAAGTACTGCTCAGACTAGCTTTAATGGATAATAAGTCATTTATATAGCGCTTAATCCATAAATGTCCAATAGCGCATTGCAGCGTGGGTGGTAAAATATAATTTATTATAAAATTTAAGACAAAATTTACAAGTTCATTACTAGCATACTAAGTAAAAGTTCTTATGCTAAATATGCAATACTATTAATGACTATAATAAGAGATTGACATACCTTGTCGTAAAAGATAAGTCTTCAACTGTTTTTTTAAGACAATCTAAAGTCTCATGGGCGCTTATTAAATTTTTGGACCTTTAGAGTGGGCGCTTCTTAAATTTTCCCCTTTTTCAGCCATGTAGTATGTTTATTTTGCAATAAAACAATCAATGGTAATGAGAAAACGCGAAGGTGTAACAAAGCAAGGTTTCTCACCTGCTCTGATCATCATGTACTCAATTCTCATGACCACTCTGTTTTCTAAAGCATTGATATTTTAAGGAGAAATTTCATGCTGATCACTCTTAGGGTTAAAGCGGCCACCTTTTGGCCGTCCCAACGAGAGTTTTCCCATTCTCTTCTTTTTACTAGTGTATTACGCGGCTGTCAAGTGCTTGATGCACTTATAGTTTTGCTGCATTTCAAGAATAAGATGAAGGAAAATGCAGGCCGATATAGAAGGTGACGACCGATTGTGGACCAGAAATGCTTCTCCCGTTGCGTGTTTTTTTTTTTTTTTTTTTTTCAAAATAAAGTGATGTCTCTTCTAAAGATTCTGCTAATTTTTGACGAACGTCCATTGAGCGGCCAACCTCCATTAAGCGGTGACTCTGCCGGTACCCCGAGGGTGGCCGCTTAATGTATGGTTCAACTATAGTCACCCATTTACAATTTCATCTGTGGACCTTAACCCTTTAATCCCTAAGATCAAAATCTGAATTCTCATTTCTTGCCCCTATTAATTTCCTACAGAAGTAGTGGGGAGAAGTTGATAAAATATCAAGCAAATTCATCTTGTGTGATCATGTCCGTAATTCTCATGACCTTTCCGTTTTACAAAGCAGTGATATTGCAAGGAGAAATTTGATGTTGATCACTCTTAGGGATTAAAGATCAAGTGTGAACTTTCATTTTGATGATTGCACCTGCGGTGATTCTATACAAAGAGTCAAAAGTTTGAACAACCGCATTCAGGGACTTTCAGCAGCAAATTAGTACGCTTTCATGGTTCTTTTTTCGGTAGGTAACACTGGCACTGTTTAAGAAAGCCATCGAGTTCTGAACAGACGATTCTTCATGCGCTATTTTCTATTGAGTTACCCTTGGCTGAGACGTTAACACATGCGAATCTGAATGCGATTCGCAGGGAAACTTGAAACCCATTTCCTGTTCTTTAAAATGGGCTGTATTATTACTTTTGATAAGCTTTTTTAAAGCCAAGTTGAGTGGTGACTCAAATTTCCTGACTAACCTGTGCAGTGTGTCTTCTCTGATCGGCAGTCTTCGCTTGGAATTCACCGCTTCCTTTTTTTCGGCGCGGGCAACGAAACGTGGCCAAAAAGTGGGATATGTGGTCATGCACAAAATATTTTGTGCGAAGCGAAAGTGCCTGCACGTTGGAAAAAAAAAACAGTCTGGTTGAAGAATCGTAACTCGATCGGTGAAAACGAAGAAGTTGGTTCCAGCTTTTTAGTAACATCATAATGATGCTAAAAGTTATTTACTTAGAGAATTGAAATGTTTTCGTACCTCCCGCTGTTTTGTCCCTTTCCGATTGGTGTTAATGTTCCAACACTCCTTCAATAACTCCTTCTCTGTTAATAACGTGTCGGTGAAAAACGAAAGCTTATATATGTACACACATGTCATCTTGGAACACTCACTAAGAATTATTTTTTCTTTTATGCTGATTAATTAAAAGAATCCGTCTTATTTTGAGATTGTCATCAAACGTTAATGAATGAAAAGCGAATTGTTTTATGGTAAGTGGCCCACTGAAATGATAGTTCATGATAAACAAACTGCTCACTATCGACAGCTCGCCGCCCTAACATAATTGCCCAAGGAGCGTTTCTGGACGATCTATCAAATTAATAGCCATCGCTAACAGTGCTAAAGGAAACATGCCGAACTAGAATTAAAAGCGCAATGTTATAGTTTATATATTAAAATGATGAAAAAGTAGAAATTGGAGATACAAGATCTGTGTTATCGCGAAAACGCTGATAAAGCATGGATCTTTCGAAATATTGTGGTAATTTAAATAAACTATAAGATGGTAAAAGTTTAATTATAATCTGCAGTGCACAACTAGGAAAAGACTGCGTCCGGCTGGCTAGCCGTTCGGGATGTGAAAAATAGCTCAACTCTTTATGAGCAATTAATTCTAACTTTTGAGTACATGAGCGAAATCCTATGCGATGAGACCATTTGAATGAATCCTCTAATACAATCATTTTTACGATACAATTGGAGATCTCGGAGGGTGTTATCCGCCTTTAAGTATTTCACAAAGCGATGGTTGAGGTTTATTAACAATCTTATTTTTATTTCGGCCACAATCAATGTATCTGTTATATTTTGTAGCATTCAAACTGTATGATCTACCTTACAGAATTAGTCTGAAAAAACTCCTTGCAGTACATTTTATCAGAAATTAAGATAACTTTGGCTTTTTCTGAGTGTGACTAATTTTAATTACATCTCAATTTGGCAATTTTTAAAGCATCATATTTTTCCAACATGGTACCGGGTCATTTGAAATAATTATTTATGAGTAATACACGTCACTAGGTGACGCCGTCGTGTCGTGCAAATAGTATTTACTGTGGGTTAAACTTAGTGGACACGGCCACTCCCCCTCACTTCCTTTGACGGAGAGGCCCTGGGGACGAGGTTGTATTTGCAGCGGTCTACAAAATCGTCCAAGTTATCATCGCAGCTTTGATTTCTTTGAAAGTACGATGTTGCAGGAAAACCGGATCTAAATAACATGAAACTCGTTAGAAAAACTAAATTGAAAGGCAAAGTTTTATTTAAAATTGCACCTGCCTCCGCATTCAGGAAGCAAGGAACAAATTAAACTCTACACTAAAGTGGATGCGATAGATGTCAAATCCGATTCGTGTATTTTGGTGAAAGGAAAGTGGTTGAGTTGAGTTACTAATTTTCTCGATTTTCTGGTAAATTGATTGGAATTGGTGACTAATACGTACTTTTAGAAGACTTACTGCTCTATTAACGATACCCCGGAACAGGAACATCACTACGTTACTAAATGACAAGACCTGTTGTACCGGATGACCCAGTAAAATGACAGTTGAAGATTGAGCCTTAGACTAATAGTTGAGAGACATGTAAAAAACCTTGGCAATAAATTTTTATAAAGAGGGAAACCGTGGAGGTGTACAGGAAGATATTTGAACTTGAACTACATTGTCAGAGTTATTCCTGGATTATTCATTATTTTGCGTCAAATAAAGTCAAATAAATTTACAGACGTTTGTATGGCTGGGGGCAAGTTTGTGCTCCCCACCATATAAACGCCTGTAAAATTTCTCGACTTTGAGGAGCTATATCTTCGTTAGTTTTCAACAAATGACTTTCAAATTTGGCAATTTTACTAATCTTCAGGCGTCGACGGATTTTCCCTAACTTGTCCGTGTCAAAAGTTGAAAAAAAAAACAATAAAAAGATCTATTTGCGTTCACGCTGGTAATGTAAATAATGGAAATTGTATCAGAATAACTTACAGAATAATATTACAAGAAAATGTCAAAAAGTGTCATAAATGTCTGTTAAAAAAGCAGACGCTTCGGGTGATTAATCCTTCAGTGCACAGAAGAAAACTAGAATACACCAGAAAAAACCTTCTAAGATTGATCAAGATTAATTTCTCCTTATTGTTACACTACTCAATAAAACATAAAGAACGAAAGAATATACAAAATGATCAACAAGTCAAAAAAGGCCTTGATTGTTAAACAAATTCTTCTCATTAGTGCCATAAGAAATGTATGGGTAACTGTTTGGAGAATTAACACCGTGATACTAGGGCTTAAAGGGTACGCAAAAAGCTTGGCAAAGGTAAATGAGAGTAAAGCACGTATCTTAAGCTATACTAAAATTTTCGACTGATAACCGATGCTATATACATACCTCTGCTGAAGTTACTGTAGGTTCATATAAGCCTTTTTATTCTATCTTCATCAGATTTCCATTTTTGCATCGCATTGAAATTTGAACTCTGAGAGAATACTCATCATCTTCAGACTAAGAAAGCTTCAAAATGCTGCCAGAAATATATAGTCTATATATCACCCCGTCACATATACGATAAGTGAATGAACTTTTAAGTGAGCAATTTTTTTTTCCGATTAAGTTCGTGTGGGCATTGGAAAGATAAATGTCTTAAACGATCTCGCAAACACATTACACTGGTGACGAATTAAGAGGCAATCAATCTGTGCTGACTGCACTTTGGACTCTGCAGGCGGAAACTCAGTAGAGGTCATAAAACATCACAATTTTTTTTCCCAGTAGAGCAAGGAAGCCACTCTGGTTAATTGAATGGCAATAGATTGCGCCATGGATTTCATCAAATAAATGGGCTTTCATTAAAAGGACTTTTCACATTACGGTAAATGTGCGGTCGTGGGGGTTATTGCCTGATATTAGCCTCGTAGAGCTTTTTCTGGAACAGAAGAAGGCGTTTGCATAAGAAAAGAATTCAACTCCCAATATGGCCGCCGTGACGTCATGTGAAAACAGTCTGTACCCAAAGGGTATGGCTTTTGCGCTGTTTTGGTCTGAAAAGGGGTATTGACTTCAGTTGCCCATTTGGGTCCGGAATCGGGCGAAATATAGAAAATATTCATGCAGGGGAAAATTCACTAAAAGTAATAAGGAAATGTTAACTGAAAAAATATTCACGAGGCTGGAAAACTCCCCAGGCACCCACGCCATAACTTTTTCTAATGGTCAATCCCTTAACCTACTCTCCTATTTTCTTGATGATGTTATATCCTGTATCTTAGTGTACATAATCAGTGGCGGATCTAGGGGAGGGGCCCGGGGGGCCCGCCCCCCCCGTTATGTTTAGACCGAACTGAGGCCCGAGGGGCCGAAAAAAATTTTTTTGAGACCGAGCCTCCCCTTGTCTCAGGATCTGGATGACCGCCCACCCGCCGCCCCCGATTATCTGAAGGTCTAGATGCGCCACTGGTAGTGAATGTAAATAGGAGTTCTCTAGGCTATAAACGTGCTTATTTCTTTAACCCGGGCTTTCAAGCAGGTGGTACAAATTTTGATTGAACAAATGATTAATTTGGCATAATGTTCACACTCTCGTAAATGTAACGACGTTCAAAAAAGGGTTTAAGCATGAAGGAATAATAGCAGCATCCTACTGACTGCTATTGTTTCAAATGTTTTATTCATGTGATTCACATTTACTTCTGTTGCACGCAAACTCTTAAAACTAAGTGTTCTTTCTTTGTCTCTCCTAATATACCTGGCGTAAACATTTATATTGAAGAGTACAGCAAGGACTCCCTCAATTTTCTGTTTGCGGTCATGAGCGTTTGTCCTTTTTGTTGGGATACCGTTCTGCTAATATAGATTTGGCTGTTTCATGTGTACGTAATTGCCGAGATCGATACATTAACAGAATTGCTGGCTGCTGCATTAATTAAAAAATCAAACAATTCAACGTTTAAAAAACAGGAAGAACGTGTGGTGAATCTGCGTGCGAGTGCCAGAACTGTTCCTGTTTACTCATCACATTTGTATTACTTTTCAAGGATAAAGTAATTCCTTCTTTTTTTTTTTTTAAGAGAGTTGATTAGATTTCCAAGTCACGTTTCACGCGCGGACTCTATATATGTTTCCCGTCTCATATTCATCTTCATATTCAAGAAATCAAGCTGTTTATGAAAAGTTCAACTGTTATGCATAGAGATATCAGGACGTGATTTTGTCGAGTTCCCACGCGCGCGAGCGGAGCGTGGACACTATGTATGTTTCTCGTCTCATAATCGTCTTCATATTCAAAAGCTCGGTTATGGAGTAGTCAAGCTGTTTGTGAAAAGTTAAACTATTAAAGGACTTCTGTGATGTGGTGGTTGCACATCAGTAAAAATTGTAAAGAAAAACGCCTCAATAAAGGTAAATATTGCGAAAAGACGACAAAGAATACTGAAAAAAAAATACGGAAAGAAATAAGGCTGGAAAAACAATGTGGCCTCGGTAATGCATACGCAATGCTAGGTTTATCTTTGAGACGAGATCGAAATCAATCAACCCGGTAATTATATTTATGTTTCAGTCGCCAACTAAATTCAACATTAGCTTTTTTTGTACAGTTTTGACAGAGCTTACATTGGACAGTTCAAATGGTAAATATACAATCGACAATCCATCCATATTTCCTTCTTACCTGACCAGGGAATAAGGTGAATATTATTTGCAATTTCTGAATGTATCCTGTTCTTTCACTTTGTTTTTTTTTTTAAATGAGAGTAAACTTACTAGAATGCAACTCCACCGGCTATGCACTTCCTGTAGCTTCTTACTCAGGAACTGTTTCACGCTTTATATGTAACAAGCGAGTGTTTTGTTATTCGATATGCTGAACAATTTAGTATGGCTTGGTCCATGTTTTTCAAACTTGGTTTTGGCCATCCTGATATTTTCTTCTTTGCCAGATATCATTACAAGACACTTATGTTCTCCTGCCTTTGTGTAAGCACCTGACATGGCTTGATTCGGCGGGTGTGCTAGACTCAACAGAGTGTGCGGGTTTTTTTTTTTTCAGCAGAACGCGTTTAATTTGTTGTTACGCCTTTCTGACGAGCCACATAAATGGCGAAACAGGTGTCTACGGCGACAACCCATCTTTGTCGAGGTTCTATCGGGGTCATGTTTATGTCTTGCAGAATTAATTGTTTTTTTGCTATTCTCGATCTTGGTTTAACTACAACTACCTCGCTTTTAAGAGTCCTTCTGTGGTTGAACAGGCATGCAGGTTCTTAGCAATTGACCAGCATAGTTAATAAATTTGATGAAAACGGAAAAAAATGAACGGCTTTCTCTTCAATACATTGAAGTTAACGTTTGTGTTTCTTTGCCTTTTGTAAACAAACACAGTTGAGGTTTTTCAACAGCAGTTACTCTCTACTTTTTCTTGGCATAATTTAGACGTTTAGAAAAAGCGGTGACTAATTAGCAGTTATATATACAGTGCCCTGTATTCGCGAACATTTCTTGTTCGACGTTATCTTGGATAAACACATGGCACCTTTTGCCATTATAACATTACAGAGAAAAAATAATAAGATAAGGAAAAAAAGTCTTTATTTCTTGCATCACAAAAGTCCCTGAAGGTAGACATAAATAACAAAAAATACTGTTTTCTAGAATAACAAATGCTACAGCTGGTGAATGATATTTTCCTCATTTCTAATTATCTTCGATTTTTGTGATTGGCATGAGACAGCAGATATGGCCTAGAGGGTTACATAAAAGTAATTTTAAGACAGCACATATGAACTGGCAGAACTGTTTCAAACATCTTTATTAATTTATTCTCTTAACACAGCAAAAGGCGAACTGTTTTAGCATATGTATAACAGAACCCACACTAAAAAAATAGGAAACAAAGGCTCTTTTGACTTGAAAATAACCGTCCATCGGAGTTGATAGAAAGCTGAACATATATGGTGGTCTTATTTGTTTTGAATCTATACATTTTTTATTAATTATTCCGTGGGAAGGACGGGGACAGTTGCAGTCAAGGGAAGCAGACAGGGAAGCTAAATTTTTTAAAGGTTTAACAGGGTACTGGAATGAATTGACAAACTTAAAATCATTTTCTCACATTAATTTAAGATACTACTCATTGAAAAAGAAACTATAACTATACGAAATTGGGAAATGAACTTTATTTTGACAGTTAATCAGCTAAATGTTATTATGGATCTTATAAATTTGACAAATAGAACGTCCGCCATTATATTATTTCTTCAATCTATAACTGAATGTTTTTCTGAACTCAAACTTAGCGTCAAACTATTGGCGTCTTCAACACGTTTCAACTGGACAGGAGCTGCCAAAATGAAGGATCCTCAACTAAGCAGGATTGAGCTGTTCGTCTAGCCCCTGTTAAAAAACTTTATGTCAACACGCGAGAAAAAGAAAAATTTTAGTAATAAAAAGCAAAACTTAGAGGAAATATCAATATTTGTCTAGACTGAGTAAATATAACGCAAACTTGTCAACGCGCACCTTTGTAATGCGACCATTTCATACACTGGATGACATTTAATTATTTAAGGCCGTATATCAGTATAGATACAGCTATACTGCTGTATAGAGCTCTTATCGAACCGCATTTCGACTATTGCTGCCCCGTGTGGGACGGTCTGAACAACGAATTAGCCGATCGATGAATGGCCGAATTAATATTAGAGACGGAAAACCGTCTTCGGACGAGAAACTCGTCGACAGGCGAAAAACTCGTCTGATATGAATCCGGTTATGGACGAGTTTGCCTTCTTAAATTTTTCCGTCTATTTTTTCGTCAAAACCGACGAGAAAAAAAGACGGGAAATTCGTCTTAGACGGAAAACCTTCTTAAATTCACATTAGACGCGAAAATCGAGACGAAGTCTTTTGCCCTTTCACCCAAGGAGAAGACTGATACTAGAAAGGCAGCAACTTTTTCTGGGTAAAAATGGCGCCCAGGAAGTTAAGGTCACGAGAAGCAGACTAAGGGAAGGACGGAGGGAGAAGTGAACGCATCAGCTGAGCGCATAGGCTCCGGTCATGGGCGGATTAAGGGGTCGGCCAAGTGGATCGCAGCCTCCTTCCCTTCTGTGATTTTTGGTGAATTCTAATAAAATAAATGTGTATTTATTTTGCTTACAAGTGTCCCGACGGCTCCTTCCTTAATTTTCTGGATCCTTGTAATTGCTCAACGTTGATGTTCTTTGTAGTAAATTAGATCGTTTTTGGCTGTATCAGCTGCAGAATCACGCGTTGAAAAAAGGGGGGATCGGTCGCGACTTTAAGACGGTTTACCGTCCTTAGGAATTCCGTCTGTTACGAGTTTTCTCGTCTTCTAATAGCCAGTTATAAAAACTAAAATATCGTGCCATTAGGGTAATCTGTGAAAGTCCGATTACCGCTCTCCTAGTGCTACCGCCCTTTGGTCAAATTAAGGATGGGATAACCTCTATACCAGAAGGAAAAAAACAGAAAGCTAATTTAATGGTTAAAATTTTAAATAAACGAACCCCGGAGTGCTTACAAAATCTATTCAGACCGTTCACCACGGAATACGATCTTAGAGACTAGGCAAATAAGTTAGGTCTATCCAAGCCCCGTACTGAATTCCTTTAACGAAGTCTCTGCTAGAATAGCCTTCCCCATAATGCCAGAGAGATCAGATCCTTTACTACGTTTAAAAATGTAATCAATTGCGTTTTGCCCCCCTAGAACTCCCACACGGCAAACATGTAAATCAGTTCTATTATTTCAATTGTCTTATAATTTTAACTGATGTTTTTACCGTGTCTAAATAAAGTGTATGATGATGATGATGATATTTGTTACCCACCTACCCCTCCCTTAAGTCAACATTAACGCTTACTTCTCACTTAGGGCAAAATTGTGACTTAGGGGAGGGATAGATGGTCAGTTACCCAGAAACCTTTGTGGTAGATCTATACAGATAGTTTTAATGTTCTGTCGATTGTAGACGTCTCTTGCCATCATTGCTTCGAATGAAAATTAAGAAAAGTAAAGCGGCAAAATGAGCCCAGATAATCACTACATAACAGAGGGTCTCAATGGGGTTAACTGCCAGCCGTCAAACGGCCTAAAATTTAACCGTCAACCGTCACTGAAAAGGTTATATTTTGCTGTCAACCGTCATAAATGCAGATTCATATTCAACCGTCATTAAGTCTTAAGGTATCTCCAATTTCACTATTTCTGTCGGCTGATCTTTACAGACTTCGGGCTCCTGAAGAATCTCTAAACTCAGGAAAACTCAGTTCCCATGCTGTCGAAAAACACACTCTCTAGACATTACAAGACTTTACAACTTGCTTATATCTGAAAATATTTCGAAATCTTAAAACCGAAAGGCGAAGACAACCTCCAAGATGCAAAAGTTAAAATTGATTAATACAGAAATTAATATTTTCTTCAATTCTTGGACTAAATTTCTACTAAATATATAACCGTCAACCGTAAAAGCTCTAAAATTTAACCGTCAACCATCAAAATTGGAAAGAAATTGTGCGTTTTCACATGACGTCATGGCGGCCATATTTGTGTCCCAAAAGAATGAAACGGCGGCCATGTTTGTGTCCCAAACCAGTCCTGTGGGAGTTGAACTCTTTTCTTATGTAAACGCTTTCTTTTGTTCCAGTAAGTTTGCATAGATGCTGGCCACGTGAGTGAAAACACAGAATAACCGTCAACCGTC
The DNA here is from genome assembly GCA_964035525.1 of Porites cylindrica. Classification (NCBI taxonomy): domain Eukaryota; kingdom Metazoa; phylum Cnidaria; class Anthozoa; order Scleractinia; family Poritidae; genus Porites; species Porites cylindrica. The sequence goes on from OZ037786.1 coordinate 1,311,170, forward strand.
AAAGCTACCACCCCATTGAGACTCTCATAACAGAGCATCATGAAGGTCATGAAGGATTCCTAAATCCTAACTTTTCTTGTCAGTTCAATGTAAAGAGGGTCGCACACTCGTTATTATTGATACCAATCAAAAAAGGTTTTTACATCGTTTTCGCACGTTAGATCTGGAATTCGAATCTCAGTTATCAAATGCAACCCGGCTCCGCCTTCGCAAAACATAGACTTTGATTAGGTTTTGCATTGCTGGAACCCATCAAACGTGTCAAAAAATGTGGAGAAACTCTAGGGAAACTATGTCAAAAGAGATGTGAAAATTTTCTTCTGCTGTAGCCACTACCGGTTAGCTCAGTTGGTAGAGTGCCGATCTGCTGAGGGGAGGTAATAATCATCATCATCATCATTATCATCATCATCATCATCATTATTATTATTAAAATCTTTATACAAGAAATCGCCATCACCCATGGGTGGTCTCCAGATAAGACCTGTCACTAAACTTAAACTATAGCCTTATCTCCTTCATCCTGTCTAACAGGAGCTCCTACTGTCTTAAAGATTATAAAGAGAAGTTTGTTAGCATAACCATTTTCAAAGACTAAAACTTTTTCAAATTAGTATCATTTTAGGGTTCTATCATGCGCCGTCATGATATTTATCACATCGATCAAACGGATTAAATTTATTTTGCAGCTCGACACAAACCGGCCCACTCAACTTCGAGGGGTTAATATGCTTGCTTCTTTTTGTGAAATGATGGTGAAAGAAAAGACATTTGAGACATTAGGGCCATTTATAGGAGGAAAAATAAGACGCGTCTTACATAGGACGCGTCTTAAATAAGACGCGAACTTTCCGTATAAACGGCACATTTCGTCTAAAATAAGACGCGGCTTAGCTAAGACGCGTCTTATTTTAGAACAGCCCTTAACACCTGTTCTTAGAGAAGACGCGTCTTAGCCAAGACGAGAAAAACTTCGTATAAATGACCTTCGCGTCCTAAATAAGACGCGAACGCATAGTACGCATGCGTTAATTTTTGGCGCGCCACGTTGGATTGCCGTTGCTACGGGCAACATTCACATGAAAACGAGTCAAGAACAGAAATAGGAAGCGAACCATTTATACGAGCTGTTCTCGTCTTAGATAAGACATGCTAGTATAAATGGTACAGTTCGCGTCTTATTTTTCCTCGTATAAATGTCCCTATTGTTCTCGCCGTTGTGACAAGAGAAGATTACTGAGTTCCTTGAACAGTTTTCTTTTTATGAGCTTTAAAAGTCAGTTCCCTGCCACTAGCGCCTTAGCCCCCCAATTTTCACTGTCACAGGACTTTCGTAAAAATCAAAATTTGTTCAATAAATGATGTCAATAATCTAGGATATATTAGGTAGATCTTAAACAATTTTGACAAGATCCAGATCTGAGACGATTTTTAGTAGTTAACTTATTCGGAGAACTCTTCCATTCAGATTTAAAAGGCTCATTAAGGAGTCGCTAATCGTAGTCATCCCGCTATGGGAAACCAACATGCGGAGCGGAAATCAGTTGAAAATGAGTTTTGCTACGAAAAAGATAACTCTCCTTAGGATGTGTTCGATTAGAAAATCGGGATTTGATTTAAAAAACCGGATTTCGGATCTGCAATCGAACACGAAATCCGAAAACAGATTTCAACGCTGAGATATCTGTTTTTGGATTTCCTTTTTACCGTTCGATTGGGAAATCCGAAAAAGGATTTGAAAAACTGTCCTTAAGATCAGCGGTCTTGCTTGTGCACGCATAATTAGTAAAAAAAAGACCGCTGTTCACGAGAATGGTTTTGCAAATCGTTTTTCGGATTTCCCAATCGAACGGTAAAAGGGAAATCCATGAAATCCGGATTTGGATTTCTTAATTGCAATCCACCCTGAGGACGGGTTTCTCGGAGGTGAAATCCGTTTTCCGATTTCGCGTTCCATTTCAAAATTCGGATTTCCCAATCGAACGCAACACCTTGTGTGCTATATGACCTTCAGTTTGACAGCAAAATCTTTATGGATAAGTATTCTCTTTCGCCCTGTTTGTCTTCAAAGATCTTATTAGAACTTTTATCACCAAAAAAACTGCAAAATAAGTTGGAAGTTATCTTTCCACTCTCTTTTACTGTTATCGCTCTTTGCATATTTTTTAAACCGCAAACTTCAACAAGAAGTAATCTGTAAAGATTTCCTGCTGTTAACTAGCGAAACTTTCAGCATGCAGCAGATCCCATACTATGCGGATTTAAGCTTTTGAAATTTTTGACGCTTACTTCATTTTAATATCATATATTTGACATATTTTCACACTGGGTTTAAAAGCGTGAACCAGAAGGTTTTTTTGACAACAAATTAATAGACTTATTCTCGCAAAGGATTGTTTTCCCACTCTGGAAAAACATAACGTAGTAAAATATATCGGTTAAACTGTTTTTTCTAGAGTACGAAATTCTTTTCGCCAAATTAAGCAGTTTAAGGAAACCGAGAGAGAGGCAAAAACAATTTTTCATAACTTATTTTGCCGGGATACATTGCCTGAGAATCATCTTTATGCTTGTATGCGTTTACATGGCATGAGGATCGCAACTTTCCAGTGTTTTAAGATACTAAGTTGATAAGAAACTACAGATACTGATATTTATATCTTCGAAATTTGTTACGACTTCCTGAGCCCAGCAGTTGGCTTTCTTTGAGACAAATAATCTCCAAAACCATACACAATGCCCTCTGTCATTTGCGGTTGGAAGGGGTGGCGACTTCAAAAATTTATTGATAGACGTGGGTAATTGAATACAGTACCTAAATTTTCGCGCGAAAAAGGAGGTTCAGCTTATAAAAACGTACAGCGTCAGAGTTGTGTCAAAATTGTTTGGATAGCTACTTTTTTGGACGTTTGATAAAAATTTGTCGAACTCCTAAGTAGGACGACAGCGCTATTGAGGGTGTTTGATATTCCGGCACCTGTCAACCGCATATTGTAGACCACAAAATTTGGAAAGTAAAAAAAAAAACACCTTTTACGAATGGGCCTTCAAAAATTAAATTAGATACTGACTAAGATTCTAGACTCAACAAATGATGTCAAAATTTACCTTGTCGCTGATTTATGTAACAAAACTCAAAATTCAGAAATCCGTATAAACATCAATCTCGGTCGCGGAGGATATTTTTTGCGAGTGAACACTGACAATCGAAAAATGTAAAGTCTACAATCTCTTGTTTTGCTAAAAGCTGTACAGTTTTAAACTATTTATAAATCATTCTTTTTTCTCCAATTAACATAATTAATTACTTTTTATCCCGAAAGTTCATTTCCTTTATTTATTTGAATAAGAATTCTCTCAATAATTGATCATTTTTAAAAGAAGGAGTTTTCTGTTTGTTTGCATTATTGAGGCTGCTACAGTAGACGAAAACTGTGCCTCGCTGTGGTTGTAGACGACAGTGTGCGACTGCATTGTCACCTTCTTTCTTTGAAGAGAAATGATGAGTTCCTCTCACAGTAAGTGAAATGATCCTCTCAAATAATTTGGCACTTAAGTCTACTAAGTGCATTATTGTTCCATGATTTGATAAAGCGACGAAAAGCTTACCTATGTTTTTCGAAAGAATTACAAAAAATCCGCACAATTCAAATAAGCTGAAAACATTAATTTTTCTCGGCTCAGGCCTAAAACTAAAATGTGCTTTTCCTTAAAGCTTAAAGAAATGCACTCTTTTCAAATTTCATTCGTCTATTTTTGAAAGCGAGTGTCAGGCTGAAGCTGAAGACTAAAGCTAGAACCACGTTGTACTAGAACCTCAAACTTATTTTACAAAAATTAGCTATGACCAGGTAAATATGAAGAATCTTTTGCTAAATGGTCTTGAACATTTACCTTTTGTATGCATGACACGCCTAAATTTTCGAAAAAATATGATTATTTAAAAAAAACGTCCTCACTTCTTAAGACTTATCATTTAGATATTAATTGACAATAGCGTTTACGAAATTGTCACATGGAAGATTTGACTTATCGTCGCGAGTATTTCCCCCCGGGGGAAGAGGAGGGGGTGTGGGGTGTACTTCCTATAATGGCCTAAACATTAACGGGGAGGGTTTGCCCGAAAGGGGTATAGGGATTTCACCAGTTGAAGTAAATGAAAAGGATGTGAAAAAGTGTAAATAAAAAGACTTTCTAGTTTTGTGATTTATTCATATTTTAAAGACACTGCATTTACAGCAGTCAAAAGGGAAGAAAAGTTCTAACTAGGTATGTGAAAGGGGTGCATTTTGCCATTAATTTTCTGTCAAAAATAATAAAGTATATAAAGGGTATGCTGGAACTCCGGCGGAGTCTCCCCGGATAAAACTTCGGTGAGTACCCCCCGGAAATATTTCACTGGTGGACCAACCAGGGTTTAGTTTTTCGTTAATCGATAACATTCATTTAAAACAGAACAAAAAGCCGGTATAATTTAAATGTAGAAAAAAACTGTTTTCCCTCCAAAATTGAATTGAAAAAGGTCAAACAAGACCCTACTTACAATAATTTTTTTACATTTTTGGTAAAACGAGTGCCGGCGGTGGAAGCTTAAATGAGGACCGCCTAATGCAGCCGTAAAAAATTAAAATGTTTATAATTCAGCAGAAATACCATGCGGTTTCACAAGAAAGTGCCGCTTAATAACTTTTCATATATCGTGTCGAAACTCAGTAGGTTTCTTCATTCTGTTTAAATTTGTTTAATATAATGTCTCCCTCTGTTTCCATCTCTGTCTGGCTATTAATTGACAGAGGTATTTAAATTATAAAGGTTTTATAGTGGCTTTCTTTGAAGTTATTGAGTAATGTATGTTTCTGGTTGAGCCCTTTTTTTCTGATCACTGCTTAACACTTCATGTGTTGGGACTGATCGTGACTGGCTAGCTAGACCATTCTCATCGTAATGAGAGCATTTCACATTTAATCAAAACTGTCTAGCCCGAGATCAGTCAAATTCAAAAAAATATGCACGAAGGAGATGATTTTTCAGGCAAATTTCTCGGTAAAAGTCCATTAATTTTGAAAATGACGGGTGCGGCCGGCCAGTTCTGACAAATGAAAAGCGCCCTTGGTTTCACTCACAGAATATATATAATGAGTCTTGCGAGGTGATTCTAACTTTTGACTCTGTTGACCAAAATTTCGGGTGTGACTCTTCAAATGAAACCTCTTCAACAATACTTTCACATGGTTCTTTACATTTAGTTTGCAGTACCAACTTTTGAGTCTGTGGATGAAATCCTATCGTATGACCATTCAAATGAAACCTCTTCAAAAGTTTTTTCACATCTTACTATGTATAGTATTAACTTTTGAGTCTGTGGACGCAATCCTATGGTGTTACCATTCAAACGAAACCTCTTCAGAAATACTTTCCCATGGTACTATTTATTTAGTATGTAGTTCTAAAGAAATTGAGTCTGTAGACGCAATCCTATGGTGTTACCTTTCAAATGAAACCTCTTTAGCAGTCCTTTCACATGGTACTGTTTGTTTAGTATGTAGTTCTAACTTTCGAGACTGTGGATGAAATCCTATGGAGTTACCATTCAAACGAATCCTCTTTGGCAGTACTTCCACAAGGTACTTTTTGTTTTTTAGCATTTTACAAGATGTCATTGCGGAATTTTGTTGCGTTTTGACTTTGGGCACTTCTGGGATTGAAATGGTTAACAAGACAGTGAACATCTTAACAGTGACGTGAAGGAAATGATCATCAAAGCAAAATGTTCAAGGTGGTTAAATAAATCTTATAGTAGTGCTGATGTTAAGGCGCCGGAATGGATAGAGGACGGCGTAAAACGTAACCAAATTTGTGGATAAAATATATCCTTTCTTTACTTATTCGGGAAGAACTAAGCCTGAGTCCGGTGCAATGAGCAATGATTTGAAAATCGTCACCGTCACTCGAAAGAAAAACTAACGCTAAAGAGCATTGTGGCATAGTGAAAAACAGACGATGTAGTAAAGTATATTAACTACGAAAAAACAAAAGCAATAATGATAGGCGGCTCCCTTCACCAAAAAGTTCTTTTGGTTTTTTTCTGTTTCTTATTATTTTTCTCTGAATTAAACCAATGACCCCATCCTGTTTTCTCATATATTGTGGAGCAAAATTAATAAAACTCATTACATTAGCTGCAAAAAGCAGCTTTGACTTACGCTGACTGAATATTTCAGCTTCATTACCGTCAGTTTTGATGGGCTATATGTTGATTATAAAGTCCTTTTGAGAGACAACAAAAACCGACACAGGTTTAGCCGCATTATTATTTCTGGTAAAATTCGTGATCAATTACGTTGGCAGCAACAGGCACTTCGTTCTTCAGGTGGAAAAAAAATGCGACTCAAAGGCGTCAATAAACAGTTTTTTTAACACAGCAATGCTATAACTCCTTCCACTTTATTTTGACTGATTTACTCAGTTTTGCGTCTTGTATAAGGACGTCTTTCGTTTTAGGAGCGGTTTTAAAACGGGTTTTCGACTCAATGGGGGATTGCACTCATCGGTTAAAATCCTTTTAAACACTTCAGTGTTATAAATGATAATCTCCTTCCACTTCGTTTGGACTGATTTGTGCAGTTTTTCGTCTTGTGTTCGGGTGTCTTTCGTTTTAGGCCGGGTGGTTTTAAAGCGCGCGTTTTAGCCTCAATGGGGGATTACACTCATCGGTTAAAAATATTTCTTTTTTACATTGCAATGCTCAGTATAAAGGGTTAACGCCTTCCACTCTTTTTGGCTGATTTGCGCAGTTTTTTCAGTCGTGATTCGGACTAGAGGGTACTGACCGGTTCGGATCAGAAACATGAGGATGTCGTCCTTCACCCCATTGAAAACTCAGTTTGTATTTGTTTTGTCTTTTCCCTTTTATGTTTTTTTTTTCTTTCTTTCTTTCTTTTTTCGTGGAACTGTTTTCACTTACAACACTTCTGTTTTTTATTTTTAATTTCTCTCCTGAAAGCCACTGTGGAAATTATTAACTTTCATATACATTGAAGTAAAATATAGTAGGACATGAAACCTTATACCTTAACTATTATTTGCTTAATCGCAATGTGTTAATTTTACGTGTTGTGTATAGGCGAATTGCATTTAATTTTAGAAGTGGTTTTACAGCACGATTTAGTTGAATACTGCTTGTCAATCACACTGACGATCAAAGTATGTAATTTCAGTATTGTGCGTGGGTGCAACACCAGCCGTGTTTTTTTCAAGCATTTCCTAATTGTACTCAATATCTCACACTTGGGTGGCTGGATACCTGGTTTTGTTGCCTAAGCACGTTCAAGAGTAATGCTTTGTTTTTCACTGACTACAAAGTTAGTCAAATACTCTGTAAAGAAAAGCCAAATTTAAGCTTCCTTCAACCCCATGTAAAAGCCAGTCTTTTGCTGGACTCGATTGCCGCCGCTCTTCACCTATTAAACCCTAAGATTAAAATTTGAATTCTCCTTTGTTTCCTCTATTCATTTCCTACAGAAGTAGTGGGGAGAAGTTGAGAAAATATCAAGCAAATTCATCTTGTGTGATCATGTTCGTAATTCTCATGACCACTCTTTTTTACAAAGCGGTGATGTACAAGGAGGAAATTGATGCTGTTCACTCTTAGGACTTAAAGGGTTAAATGATTAATGTTCTTAAAAAAAACGAAAAAAGAAACCTATAGGCAGTTATTAAATTGCTGTCTCTGCTACTTATTAGGGGGAGGATTTTCTGCTAATTGAAATATGAAGTCTGCGGCAATTTCCTGTTGACCTATTAAACCGCCTCTGATATATACAAAAGTACACAGTCCACAAAATACGTGATGGCTTATTTTATGAGTGACACCAAGCAGATGCTAGGCAGTATTAAAATACGTTGCCATCACCAATCGTCCTTCTGTTGCGCTGTTAGTGTGATACGGACGTTTACTGAGGAAGAAAGATGAATTCATCTGATGGTAAGGTTGAATTCTACTCATAGCCAAGCTTTCTCATCAATCATCGGGCCTTTTAATGTCAATTCGTTTGTTTAAGTTCCTCGGTTGAACACATTTAGGCATTAACTTGCAATAACGAAAATGTCTGCCGCCCAAACTCGAATTCGCAGACGAGAAGATTACAACTTTTCGTGTAATAGTTAATTCATATGAGATTTTTAATGGATTTTGATTTAGGATGTGAAGCCTGGTTTCGCGTGACGTTAAATAATAGAGACAGAGTGTGAGGCACATGCTGTCACAGATTTCCATAAGTATTTCATACATTTTACTAAGCTATACCCTCTTTGCTTGAAAATATTGTCGTTTAATTTACGACTTTTATAGCAGTTCTGTTTGCTTTGTGTGTAATGTATATCTTTCATCTCGTCGTCTTTCATCCCGCTTTAACGTTTCGGTGAAAGAATAACTAGACTACGAGTAGTCCCCATTTTTCTTCAGGGATAGTAGAGCGAGCGAAACGCAAGCGCGCTTGAAGATCACCCCACGCGAGAAAAGGCGACACGCGGCGGGGAGAAATGCGATTAAAACGCGCCCCCTTTCCCAAGTCGCGCGCGTCTTATTTTCGCTTTGCTCGTTTTAATACGTCCCCACTATACTATCTGAGAGCCTGGCACAGCTAGAATTTGCACGGAAGGCAAATTTGAAAAATTTTGTTTGATGTGCCAAAGATAAAATTTTCTGCAATGCCTGTTCTCGGCCCCGATGATAGCGTTTGTAAATCGGCAACCCCGTACAACACAAGGTTATGTTTTCCTGCTCAGTTCTGACTCGATCACGATTTGCAGTATAACTGAGTATAAAAGGAACTTATAAAGTTTTAACGGCTATATCCAGCGACTTCGGTGACTTAAGACCAGTATGTAGGGCTGTATTTTTAGTGTACACACCATCGGTTAGTTCTGATGTCAAGAAAGCCGATTAGAAAAACCTACGATAAAATTAGGCCAAGGTTTAAAGACGTCTTTCTCTTTGAAACATAATTCTTGCTTAACAATTTTTTTTAATGATTGTGAAAATTGTTAGATTAATCTTTTAAATCGTCAACGATTTTCATCTGTAAATAAATGCACGTTTTTATAAAAGAAATAGCTTTGCGGTGGATTCCAAAGTTGATATTGATCTAGCAAGGTTTTTCAGATAACCTTAACATGGTCTTTTCTTCAAAAATTTATCCTTCAAGAGTAAAATTCTGAACACCAATGCAAAGGGGAGTCAATTTGTATTTCTTCTCTCTAATTAAGTACTTTTGATCTGTGAGGAGCAATTTATGGATTTACAGGTTCTTAAAGACACCTTAAACTCTTGAAATTTGATTAAGGTTTTTCTACAGTTCGAAACATTTACAAGGTCGTCGTCATTACGAAAACAAAAATATGCCCCACGCAAATTAATAACCGCCTGTCAGTGTAGTGTCTGTGAACTCAGATATGATAAAGCAAATTATATTATAATAGCCTTATTAGAACGCCGTACGTGATTCATTTGGGCAATACTGGGCTATGCCGTTAAAAAAGATAAAAAATAAATAATTAATTAATAGTTAGTCGGAAATAGGCTGCAACTGAATGAAATAATCATTGAATACACTCTTTTTTTTCGATAAGAATATATTTTATAAGAATAGCGAGGCTGAAATTTGCGAAATTTTAAGAATAGTTTAAGAATAAACCCCAGGCTGAGCCGTTTGAAAAGGGTGTAATTTTGGTGTGTTAAAAAATTTAAATACAGTACAATTATATGTTTTCAACTTATTCCATTCTCTAAACAGCAAAACTTCCCAACAAAACGAAAAAACCTGCAATTACTATAATCACCCCATTATATTCTAAAACGGAAATGTTATAATTAAGCTATAATTTAAGAATGATACAACAATATTTTCAGCCTAAAATCGGCAGAAAAATAAGAATATTCAACCTGGCTGGAGAAACAACGTTCCTATACAAAAAAAAAAAGAGTGCAGAGACAAAACATGGAGATATCTTCAAAATCCATCTTTTGGGTCTGTGAACAAAATTTTATAGTGTGACCATTATATAAGAGTCTCAATAGGGTTAACCCTCAGTCGTCAAACGGCCTAAGATTTAACCGTCAACCGTCACAAACGGTTATTTTTTACCGTCAACCGTCAAAAATGTACAGTGACATTAACCGTCAACGGGTGAGGTATTGAAATCTCACTATTTCAGCTGATCTTCCATGGCGGACTTCTGGCTCCAGAAGAATCTTTGAAGTGGAAAAACCACGGGCCAAGTTCTCAAAAATAGGCTCTCTGAACATTTCGACCCGGGTCGCGCAAGAGCGATTTTTTTTAACTTCAAATTTTTTTTCCCTTCGAATTTTTTTAACTTCAAAATTTTTGGCGATAAAATTTTTGGAGAAAAGAAAAAGGTTCCAAATTTTAACACGGGTCGCATTATACGAAATTTGCATTTTCCAAAACTCCAATGACTGACATATATCAAGACATACAAGGATACGTGATGCTTTCAAGTATCTAATGCAAGAGTAGGAATAGATGGCTGCCACTGATCAATTATTTTATTTTATTCGTGGTGACAGCTTATTATCATGGTTACCTTTTATTGAAATAACTATGAAAAAAATTTCTCTGGTAGATTTTTATAGATTCTTAGCAACAAGCAAAATTATATTCACAGCTGTATGTAAAACAAGTTCCTGTTTATTTTGTTTTCAATTTTGTCTATTTTCTGGTACAAGCATATATTGGGAAACTCATGTCAACTGAGCCAATCAGATTCCATCATTTCTTGCCTGATACTCGTGATAAACGAATATATGATCTCAACCAAATGTTATCTTGGATTCATGTCGTTGGTGATAAATTTCCGTTGCCTTTCGTTCACATTGGTTTGAGTCCGATTACTTATCTCTATTTTTGACCCAATAACCAGGTTACAATTAATTTATTACGTGTCGTGCAGGGTTTCAAAATGTTTTTAACCGTGTAAGAGACTGGAGACTAACTTAGTGGGGCAGGAACGCGTGACGAACCCCTAAGAATGTCTGCGTGGGAGGCTAGTGAGATAAACTAAGGACCAAGTCGTGCTACTGCCGTGTAGCACGGCAAGCCTTGCCGTGCTACACGGCAGTACAGCTCGACTTGGTTTCAAACCTCGTGCTACCGCCGTGCCGAACTCAATTTATAAATTATAAATACATTAGAATATACTTAAAAGTTTGTTAAACCGTTTCTTTATTTTTGTGTTTTGTTTTTTGCAACAGCCGTGCCATTCGACTGTCGTTGTGTGAATTAAATTCGACGTCTGAAACCAAGTCGTGCTAGTGTCGTCGTGCTACAGTGGAGCTACAGTCGAGCCAGCTTAGCACGGCAGTAGCACGACGTTTGAAACAGGCCTTAGGCGATTTTTCTTGTTTCTAATGACTTCTTTAGTTTTAATTATGCACAGACTCGACTTTTGAAGACTTAGCTATAGTTGTTTGAGGCCTTTTGCAGTTAATTTTCAGTTGTTACCTCTTATGATCTGTCGCCCTTAAACTTTGTAATTGGCCAAAGCTAATTATTACTGAATGTAGCCTTTTCTACTTGGACTCCAATGGGATCTGCTGTTTTCTGTCAATTTACCACCATTATGCGGTTTTTGAATTATCACGAACTTTGCAATATGTAGAAATAGGTGTCATACACATTTATTATTAATGAACAAATCGCTCGACTGAACAACCTGAGTTTGTTGTAAAGGCTTATAATTCACCTTTTGCCATATTTGTACCGTATATTAAACTTTATAATACACTGTTTATATAACGAATTTAAAACATCTTGGATTAGCTAATGAAACTTTTCCCTCGCTTGATTTACCGACTCTGGTCACGTGCCATTGATAAAAATTTGTTTTGTTTAATTGAGTCTGTTCTGTTTTTGTTCTGGAATGAGTTCAAGTGCCGTACATGCATTATTTTTATTCAATTCCTGAATGACGGCGACGTGAAAAGGGACGTCTGTCGGTAAAACAGTCAGTCCCTGAGTCTTTTGTACAAATTATCATCACCTTGTCTACGGTCAATCATGAATTTTTCCTATGGTAAGTAGTTCACCTTTTAAAAATAGGTTATTTGATCAACTGTTTCGGACAATGAAATGACACGACATTAGCAAATGGTTCAGTGCAAGCTAAAACTGACATCGTAGCGTAAGGACTTACCTACTGTTTCGCGCTTTTCTGATTTGATTTAGACAACGGTTGAAATCTGCTTATGAAGGAGAGTAATACAGAATTCGCCTCTACTTAATCCTAGGCTCTCTGTTGTGAGGTTATTTTCCATCAAATTAACGGAAAGCTCAAAAATATACTTTTCACTATTTTGATGCATGCAACCTCGTCACTTTGTTAGTTTTAATTCCATGTGGGGACTTTTCTATTTATCTAATCAGTCGCCCGTTTTGTTTTACTCCTGTCGAAAACCCAAGATGGCGGATCTAATTGACGGCTGAATCATGATGTAACTTACGGTCCTGTGCACAATTTCGTTAGAGCACCAAAAAGACACGTATGAGGGCCGTACGCCTCAAGAAAAACGCGTGAGGCCCTGAGTGCGAAACGAGGAAAATGCTGCCATGAACGCGTTTTTGCTTCGTCAGAAAATTTCAAAAACACAACGGTCATCTGATAAAATGCTTATTGACTGAGTTAGGTCGGGCCGGACGGGAACATTAATAATTCTCTATTGTTAAACAGATAATACAACTGTGGCGCCTGCTACCAGCCTAATATCAACTTCACACACCGTGATCATCACAGTGCTGTACTCTCTGACACTCATTGGGGCCGTGACGGGAAATTTGCTTTTAATTTTTATCATCATTAAAAGGCGTGAGACAAGGACGTTAACTGGCTTCCTGTTCGTCAACATGGCTGTCGCTGACCTCATAGTAGCGATTTTTGTCCTGCCTGCTACTATGTCAACTCCTTATACCAGATCAAAGTGGTTGACTGGTCTCTTTGGAGACATCACATGCAGAGGAGTTTATTTTGTCTTTCATGTTACCATTGCTGCGTCTATTTTGAGTTTGATGTTTATGGCGATAGATCGCTACTTGGCCGTGCTATTTCCTTTGCGAAGTTTCACCACATTTCGACGTCCCAAACTCCTAACTCTTGTCATTTGGCTGGTGTCTGTGATAGTCATGGTCCCGGTAGCCGTTATGTGGACCGTGAATCAACATGGAAATTGTGTAGCAGAGTTTACCGTGTTTGGAACTGACGAAATGCAGGGTATGCGTGGATACTACCTACACCTTTTCCTGTTGTTCTACCTAACTCCACTCTCTGTGATATCTGTGCTTTATGGCCGTGTTTGCTTCAAATTGTGGCGCCGACAGATGCCTGGATTGGTAACTTCAGAAACCGAGCGACGCAGAGGGGCAACAAAACGAAAAGTGGTGCGCACTCTTATCATAATCACCGCTGTCTTCGCTGTTTGCTGGCTCCCAACTCAAGCATATCATCTCATTCTTGGATTTCACTTCGGGCTTCATGAACAGTTGCCTGAAATTGTAATGTACATGTGTTTTTGGCTTGGGCATACCAACAGCGCCTTTAACCCATGGCTTTACATGCTTTTAACTGATAAATTCCGCAGGGCCCTGCGAGATTTCATTCATTGTAAATTTTCCAGTTTGGGTCTCAGGCCAGAGACGTCGGTAAAGTACACCCAGAATACTTCTGTCAGGGATAACAGCCTTGTGAAACGACCTCCTTCAACGACTCGTCTGCGTGGAAATGGCCTGCTTAAAGCCAGCGACGAGGAGGAAACTCCTATATGATCTGACAAGGCTAGCCCCGATGAGCATTTCATCATTTCATCCTGCTTATAAAAATCTGTTTCATGGGATACTTTTGCATTGGGGTGTTTCACTTTTCTTTTGTAAAAGAAATATAATACGAATGAACCTGAGGGGAGTTAAAGAGCGCTACAATATCAGATCAGATAGAGGTTCTCAGTGGTGACCACAGATCACCAAGAATTGAAGTTCTCCGGGGGAGGGTACTCCTGTATAAAAGTGACGGGGTGCTCGTCGGAAAATTTCGAGACCTCCCTTAAAAGGTACCAGAATTTTGTTTTATGGGCGTGTCCCAAATTCATTTCCACCCCTAAGAGGTACCAATTCATATCACTGGCACTGCAAATTTTGATAGCATTAAAGATAGCTTTCAGTTCTCGAGGACGTTTTGTCATAAATCGTTATCCTAATAAAGGTGGCAGCAGTCATTTTAGGTTTTAGAACCCTAAGCGGTACCAATAATCCTCAAATTTAAACCCCTAAAAGGTACGACGAGCGCCCCCGTCACTTTTATAGGGGAGTACCCCCCGGGTAAATTTCCTTGCTAGACTCTCTTGTGGGAGATCTTTCTATATCTTTCGTGAATGCTACTGTATGCTAATACAATATACACGTATACTGAAAATATTGATTGCAACAATGTCCTACGGACCTGTTTGTTGGATCGCGATTTCGTCATAGAACACGATGATCGAGAGATTCAGTCCAAATGAATTAAAATGAATACAACTCTGATACTTTTTGAACAATAATAAGTAACCGATTGCTTAAGCTATATATGTTATATATGCTTATCAGATAGGGGTATGATGTGAAGGTTAATATTTAGGACAGCTTAGGCGGGTTGAAGTTTTAAATGGCATTATCTTAATATCTTGTTATAATCATAAGAAATTTTGTCTTCAGCGTTGGGTAGATAGCATGTATGCTGCCAGTGCAATTCAAGTGTATTTACTCTATTATTAAAATGTAATACTTAATCACTCAGTCTTCATTTACCCTTGTTCTTGTTTTTTTTTTCGTTTCTTTTTTTTGGGGGGGGAGGGGGAGGGGTGGGGTTGATCATCTATCTTTCTACTCGACTCGTACACTTCACTATGACGGCTGTTACTAAATTTACACCAGTTAACTCATTTTATCGATAAACTTTGTGAAAACTTAGATTCAAATTGGAAGTAAATCCACAATGACTAAGTCCAGTGGTTCCGCTTCATCCACGACCCTAATCTACAATCGAACTGGAATTTGAACATGCTGTGTTTTTAGGAGAGGGAAAATCTCAGAGAAAAATCTCATCCTCGGAGCAGAAAAGATGTCACAGACTCAACCTGCGCATGGTATCAAAGCTGCATGGAAACAAACACAGGTTGCACGAGAGCTCTCCCCACAACATTAACACAACCCTTGGTTCCCTTAAAAACGACTTGTTACAGAGGCTATGTGTTATCACCGAAACGTTTTAATTTTGATTCAAGAAATAAAGTTCAGTGTATACTGTATATAGGTGCGCAAACATTAATTCGAAACATAATTACTGGAAACATATTTTTTATTTCTTGATGCGGCAAGTAGCCCATGTTACATTTTCAAGTTAGACTCCCTTGTACGAGTACTACTTAGTTTCCTGTTTTCCCATCTCCTTCACTTTGGTAGCTAGGTGAGACGAGGTCTCAGTGGCAAGTATTTCAATGCAAGAGAGGGCGAATTTTGCTAACTTTAAAAAAAGTAGACTCACTGAAACATCCCAAAATCTTGATAGGGTAGTGACGTGTTATATTCAAGGCAAGTTGTGTTTATAGCTACAACTGGCGACAAAGTAGTTGCGATTGTTTTTACTCAACTACATTTCCCACGTTATTCATTATCTACATTAAACTAAGAAAAGAGCACTTTTTCCCTGGCCTCTCCTCCCTAAACAATTGGTGCCCCTGGTCAAATGAAGATACCTAGAGAAAACAACAACTATAATAGGGGAGGGGTTTAGGTTGTTCCTCACAACAGTTTCTCAACATTTTCGCCGCTGATTGTAGCCCTTCTCATGATAAAAACAGCAACTGAATTCCAAGTAGATTATCAGTTAGAGACACTTGTGAAGGCAAAACCACAACGACAAACCAGTGAGGGCCCGCCGGACCTTTAGTAGGCCTGGATCAGTAAAATCTTGAGTACCAAATTTTAAATTTAAAACTGTAATCTGATCCTTACGGCGGGAAGAGTGATAGAAAAAATACAGAAAGAGAACAAAAATAAAGTGGTAACACAAACCTTCAACGGGGGCTATAAAAGAAAAATGAATACTGCAGATAAAAGATGAACGTCGACATATGCGAGATTTCAGTACATAGCAAACAGACTGATAGGCTACTAAAAAGATAAATGTCACGATTGAGTTTATCACGTCCGATACCATGAGGTTCTAAAGTCATAGCTTTGTCGATGAGGTGAGCCTTGCGTGCCTTTGTGACAAATTAAAATCGCAGTTGCTACGGATTAGTTTTAAGGGAATAAGAAGGACTTCGTTGATAGAGTGATCAGCTTGAGACGGTTTGTGTTGCAAACCGAAATATCGGGCAAATATAATTCACCACTTGATTTTTGTTCTCTTTTTTTATTAATTCTATCACTCTTCCTGCCGTAAGGATTTGTTTACTGGTTTAAGTTTAAAATTTAGTATCAGTTAGAGGCATGCTGTTAGAGGTATGTGGTTTGGTTGTGAAGTTTTTAAGTGGCGCGTAGGATCGTGCGGACTGGAGTTCATGATTGAGTGCATGCGCCCGGGCACTCACAAATGAACTTATGTTTGTTACTACAATGCTCTGAAAGCCACTTGCCATGATCACGGTCACCTTGATGTCTGATGTCAAGGACCACGCAATCTGTACTGGAACTTTGCGGTTGAGCTGGGGCCCAGTTGGTGTAAGCAGGTACTATACCTCCAATCCACTTATAGTTTCCTGCATCACTATAGTCACTCAAACCAATGAAGTATCTGCCTATGGAAAGAAACAACAGTAGTCGTTCATAAATCGCAAAGTAGCTCATTTTGTAGAATAAGGCATTCAAAGAAGAAAAGAAAGAGGCAATTAGAATCTGCGGAGGTGAAAGCCGTGAGGGCGCAAAAAAAGGGTCCTCTCTCACGCGACCTTCATGGAGCCTTAAAGCACTAAAGGTGATCAGCACTGAATTTTTCTTTGTAATACCAATTCTTTACAAAACAAAGTAGTCAGCAGAATTATCAAATTGATCACAGAAGGTGTAGCCTGCGTAACAAGCGTTTCCTCGCAAGTTCGTCGACCATTTTTTTTTTGCTCCCGCTCTAACTTTCGCGCAATAACTCGATTGGAGACGCTTGCTACGCAGGCTACAGAAGGTGAATTGCAATGATACTTTAACAACTTTTTCTCCTCATGATGTGAATGGCTGTGAAGGCTTGTTGGCATCGTGTTAGTGGTATGAACCTTAGATAGGTACCTCAATTGACATCAGCTAAAATTCAAGTGCGTAAATACCCAGGCACGAGCCCAGAAACAAATCATTTGTTCAAATTGAATTATCTCAAAGATTATTAGAAGTAGTATCAGTTTAAGGCATTAAATTCTTAGGTTTTGTTTTTCCCTTGAATGGGGTGTTAGTTTCCGTTGCCTTTCGTTCACATTGGTTTGAGTCAAATTACTTATCTCTATTTTTGACCCAATAACCAGGTTACAATTAATTTATTACGTGTCGTGCAGGGTTTCAAAATGTTTTTAAACATGTAAGAGACTGGAGACTAACTTAGTGGGGCAGGAACGCGTGACGAACCCCTAAGAATGTCTGCGTGGGAGGCTAGTGAGATAAACTAAGGACCAAGTCCTGCTACTGCCGTGTAGCACGGCAAGCCTTGCCGTGCTACACGGCAGTACAGCTCGACTTGGTTTCAAACCTCGTGCTACCGCCGTGCCGAACTCAATTTATAAATTATAAATACATTAGAATATACTTAAAAGTTTGCCAAACCGTTTCTTAATTTTTGTGTTTTGTTTTTGGCAACAGCCGTGCCATTCGACTGTCGTTGTGTGAATTAAATTCGACGTCTGAAACCAAGTCGTGCTAGTGTCGTCGTGCTGCAGTGGAGCTACAGTCGAGCCAGCTTAGCAGGGCAGTAGCACGACGTTTGAAACAGGCCTTAGGCGGTTTTTCTTGTTTCTAATGACTTCTTTAGTTGTAATTTTGCACAGACTCGACTTTTGTAGACTTGTTTGAGGCCTTTTGCAGTTAATTTTCAGTTGTTACCTCTTATGATCTGTCGCCCTTAAACTTTGCAATTGGCCAAAGCTAATTATTACTAAATGTAGCCTTTTCTACTTGGACTCCAATGGGATCTGCTGTTTTGTGTCAATTTACCACCATTATGCGGTTTTTGAATTATCACGAACATTTGCAATATGTAGAAATAGGTGTCATACACATTTATTATTAATGATCTAATCGCTCGACTGAACAACCTGAGTTTGTTGTAAAGGCTTAAAATTCACCTTTTGCCATATTTGTACCGTATATTAAACTTTATAATACACTGTTTATATAACGAATTTAAAACATCTTGGATTAGTTAATGAAACTTTTCCCTCGCTTGATCTACCGACTCTGGTCACGTGCCATTGATAAAAATTTGTTTTGTTTAATTGAGTCTGTTCTGTTTTTGTTCTGGAATGAGTGCAAGTGCCGTGCATGCATTATTACCGGGGCCCAGCCGAAGGCTGGCACCGGTCTTAAAATGCAGACCGTCCGTTTTTTCAACGTTACATTGTTAGGGATATATCGCTGACTGAGATATATCGCTGGCTCATTGAAATCTTATCCGCCATTTTGAAAAGAAGAGGCATGGAGGACAGTCAAGAGAAAGATTATAGCTTTTTTGGGGAACGACACGTTCCCCCAACCCAACTAGTTTATGAGCGAAAATTTAAGAGTGAATATTTGGAGAGACAAATTTACGAGCGATCACTTCTGAGACTGAACCTTCCATCGTGAAACTTATCGAGAAATTGAGTGAACCTTCCATCGTGAAATTTATCGAGAATCAAAGCGAACACTTATCAAAATTTGTCTTCAAAAAGATTTCTATGATTGACATACCGAAGACTTCAAAGCTCCATCGCTATGTTAATAAGGTGAGAAAACTTTATCATGCACGATATAAATGTAATAACAAACGCGATCCAAAGATAATTAACTTAAATAAAATGGCTATACCCAAGAAAGCTTATTTGTTGTCTTTCTTTAGCAGGCATTATCACAGGATAATGAAACTAAAAATAATGTAAAGCACGTCGATCTTTATCATTGTTTTCTTGCAATTGTGTGAGTCATATGACCAATTATGTGAATTTCAAACTAAGTAAAGATGTTGAGAAGAATCCAGGACCTACTCAATACAACACTGATCATCATGAAGTAATAATTAGACCTTCTATGCAAAATCACAGCTCAACATTGGTTGAGGTCACACTAGAGACTTTACTATGGTAAAAAGGGCTTTACTATGGTAAGTCTCGCAACGTCTTCTTTACCGTAGTAAACCTGACAGGTCCACTTAAAAAGGCATTTGAAACTTTCCAGGCGTTTTTTCTCGCGTGATCGGTAACGTGAGAGTGAAAAGTAAAACAAATGATGACCTGCTATGAGAGCTGACTAAATTGAAATTACTGAACTGTAACTTCCTGAGCGTGACCCTCACAAGTGTACAAAGATGCTTCAATGTGAGAGAGTATTGTTTTCTGTTGTGAGCATTTTGCTTTTAATTCTGCTGCTCAGACGAGCAAGAAGAATGCGCTCCCTTATTACCTACCTTGGTTTCGAATACGAAGTTAGTGAAGATGTTTTAGTGACAGGTTTATTGATTACTCATCGAAGACGTATTCTTAGAGAAAGAGCGGCGTTGCGAAGGCAAGCGTGGGTTTAACCTCGACCCCAGGAATGGTTTGAAGAAATGTACAGAAACAGAAACCTTCAAGCACTGTGGAAAAAGCAATCACCGATGTTCTAAAGCTATTCTGTTATGTGACCCTTTTTGAAACTACTTTCCTCAAAAATCATGACAAACTGTCAACAAAACAAACAAAGTTTAGATAGACTAGAGATATACCCACCTATTTTTTTTGGTAACCAGATGGTTATCGGTGATGGGTCATCTTTGTTCTTTCCGCGGTAGTCATGGAAATTAACCAGGGTAGAGTTTACCATTGTAAACTGAAAAATGCCGGTCACACTTACGGCGCCGTTTACTATGGTAAACTTGAGTTTACTATAGTAAACTTTCTCTAGTGTGACCTCAACCAATGCAGTTGAACTCTCCTATTTCCTCTGAGAATTTGATGCAGTCAAGATTAGGTGCACTTTGTTTACAATCAATAGATGTTGGCGGTGCAGGTGATTGTTTCTTTAGATCTGTATCACATCAATTATATGGCAAAAGCAACCATCACATGCATATACGTACTGCTGGGGTTCAATTTATGAGAGACAATCCTGAGAGATTTATTGAGAGCAATACCGAAAATTCATGGATAAGATATCTGAATAATATGTGTATTCAAGGTACATGGGCTGATGCACTTATCATTCAAGCAGTTGCAGATATACTACTGTTTACCCAGTTCAGGAAAGAAATACTTCCTCTACAATAATTACTATAGGCCATATTGATGAATGCAACTATGTATCAACCACTGCCTTACAATCAAGTGCCTCCATTTCAATGTGCAATGAATTAACAAATGATACTCAGTCATCAATAAATAAGCATTTTATTATGTCTGTATATAACACTGGATGACATTTTTTACAGTGCAAGACAACAATCCATGACCACAAAGATCTATTTCAAAAATGTCTTATGTCTGTTATCATTTCAAATTCACAGTGTTTTCGCAAAAAATAGATAAATGTGATTAATAAATCTCAATGATAAACCTGATGATAACGTACTTGAGAAAATGTGAAATTGTGATAATTCTGTAACAAACTTCTTTGCAAACTTTGTCATTACCATTCAACCCAAAACTGTCAGTGATTTTTGCTTTTTCACTCAAACTTAAAAACAAATGAAAACCTTATACAGATCACACTTATTGACATCACAGTGTTACTAAAAACACTACTATAACACAGAACGTTAGCTGTAATAACACTGAACAAACTTACAACATCCTCCTTTCTCATGCACTTTGTTGCTTTTCTTCTGCATGAGTTAATTCAGACTAAGTATTAGCCTCCACAGAGGAGGGGGGAGGGGTGCGAGAGGTAAACTATATCTATGCAATCCCGTATCCCACTGGGCCCCGGTAAGTTCCACGTAGTGGTTCTAGTTTTTATTCAATTCCTGAATGACGGCGACGTGAAAAGGGACATCTGTCGGTAAAACAGTCAGTCCCTGAGTCTTTTGTACAAATTATCATCACCTTGTCTACGGTCAATCATGAATTTTTCCTATGGTAAGTAGTTCACCTTTTAAAAATAGGTTATTTGATCAACTGTTTCGGACAATGAAATGACACGACATTAGCAAATGGTTCAGTGTAAGCTAAAACTGACATCGTAGCGTAAGGACTTACCTCCTGTTTCGCGCTTTTCTGATTTGATTTAGACAACGGCTGAAATCTGCTTTTCACTATTTTGACGCATGCAACCACGTCACTTTGTTAGTTTTAATTCCATGTGGGGACTTTTCTATTTATCTAATCAGTCGCCCGTTTTGTTTTACTCCTGTCGAAAACCCAAGATGGCGGATCTAATTGGCGGCTGTCTAGAATCATGATGTAACTTACGGTCCTGTGCACAATTTCGTTAGAGCACCAAAAAGACACGAATGAGGGCCGTACGCCTCAAGAAAAACGCGTGAGGCCCTGAGTGCGAAACGAGGAAAATGCTGCCATGAACGCGTTTTTGCTTCGTCAGAAAATTTCAAAAACACAACGGTCATCTGATAAAATGCTTATTGACTGAGTTAGGTCGGGCCGGACGGGAACATTAATAATTCTCTATTGTTAAACAGATAATACAACTGTGGCGCCTTCTACCAGCCTATCAACTTCACACACCGTGATCATCACAGTGCTGTACTCTCTGACACTCATTGGGGCCGTGACAGGAAATTTGCTTTTAATTTTTATCATCATTAAAAGGCGTGAGACAAGGACGTTAACTGGCTTCCTGTTCGTCAACATGGCTGTCGCTGACCTCATAGTAGCGATTTTTGTCCTGCCTGCTACTATGTCAACTCCTTATACCGGATCAAAGTGGTTGACTGGTCTCTTTGGAGACATCACATGCAGAGGAGTTTATTTTGTCTTTCATGTTACCATTTCTGCGTCTATTTTGAGTTTGATATTTATGGCGATAGATCGCTACTTGACCGTGCTATTTCCTTTGCGAAATTTCACCACATTTCGACGTCCCAAACTCCTAACTCTTGTCATTTGGCTGGTGTCTGCGATAGTCATGGTCCCGGTAGCCGTTATGTGGACCGTGAATCAACATGGAAATTGTGCAGCAGAGTTTACCGTGTTTGGAACTGACGAAATGCAGGGCATGCGTGGATACTACCTATACCTTTTCCTGTTGTTCTACCTAACTCCACTCTCTGTGATATCTGTGCTTTATGGCCGTGTGTGCTTCAAATTGTGGCGCCGACAGATGCCTGGATTGGTAACTTCAGAAACCGAGCGACGCAGAGGGGCAACAAAACGAAAAGTGGTGCGCACTCTTATCATAATCACCGCTGTCTTCGCTGTTTGCTGGCTCCCAACTCAAGCATATCATCTCATTCTTGGATTTGACTACGGACTTCATGAACAGTTGCCTCAAATTGTAATGTACATGTGTTTTTGGCTTGGGCATACCAATAGCGCCTTTAACCCATGGCTTTACATGCTTTTAACTGATAAATTCCGCAGGGTCCTGCGAGATTTCATTCATTGTAAATTTTCCAGTTTGGGTCTCAGGCCAGAGACGTCGGTAAAGTACACCCAGAATACTTCTGTCAGGGATAACAGCCATGTGAAACGACCTCCTTCAACGACTCGTCTGCGTGGAAATGGCCTGCTTAAAGCCAGCGACGAGGAGGAAACTCCCATATGATCTGACAAGGCTAGCTCCGATCATGTGAGCATTTCATCATTTCATCCTGCTTATAAAAATCTGTTTCATGGGATACTTTTGCATTGGGGTGTTTCACTTCTCTTTTGTAAAAGAAATATAATACGAATCAACCTGAGTGAGAGTTAAAGAGCGCTACAATATCAGATCAGATCGAGGTTCTCAGTGGTGACCACAGTCCACCAAGAATTGAAGTTCTCCGGAAGAGGGTACTCCTCTATAAAAGTGACGGGGTGCTCGTCGGAAAATTTCGAGAACGCCCCTAAAAGGTACCAGAATTTTGTTTTATGGGCGTGTCCCAAATTCATTTCCACCCCTAAGAGATACCAATTCATATCACTGGCACTGCAAATTTTAATAGTATTAAAGATAACTTTCAGTTCTCAAGGACGTTTTGTCATAAATCGTTATCCTAATAAAGGTGGCAGCAGTCATTTTAGGTTTAAGAACCCTAAACGGTTTCAATTTAAACCAAATTTAAACCAAATTTAAACCCCTAAAAGGTACGACGAGCGCCCCCCGTCACTTTTATAGGGGAGTACCCCCCGGGTGAATTTCCTCGCCAGACTCTCTTGTGGGACATCTTTCTGTATATTTCGTGAATGCTACTTTATGTTAATACAATATACACGTATACTGCAAAATATTAATTGCAACAATGTCCTACGAACATGTTTGTTGGATCGCGATTTCGTCATATAACACGATGATCGAGAGATTCAGTCCAAGCAATTAAAATGAATACAACTCTGATACTTTTTGAACAATAAGAAGTAACCGATTGCTTAAGCTATTTATGCTATATATGCTTACCAGATAGGGGTATGATGTGAAGGTTAATATTTAGGACAGCTTAGGCGGGTTGAAGTTTTAAATGGCATTATCTTAATATCTTGTTATAATCAGAAATTTGGTCTTCAGCGTTGGGTAGATAGCATGTGTGCTGCCCGTGCAATTCAAGTGTATTTACTCTATTATTAAAATGTAATACTTAATCACTCAGTCTTCATTTACCCTTGTTCTTGTCTTTTTTTGGGAGGGGGATGGGATTGATCATCTATCTTTCTACTCGACTCGTACACTTCACTAAGACGGCTGTTACTAAATTTACACTGTCCAGTTAGCTCATTTTATCGATAAACTTTGTAAAAACTTTGATTCAAATTGGAAGCAAATCCACAATGACAAAGTGCGATGTTTCCGCTTCATCTACGAACCTAATCTACAATCGAACTGGAATTTGGACGTGCAGTGTTTTTAGGAGAGGGAAAATCTCAGAGAAAAGTCTCATCCTCGGAGCAGAAAAGATGTCACAGACTCAACCTGCGCATGGTATCAACGCCGCGGGGACGCAAACACAGGTTGTACGAGAGCTCTCCCCACAGCACAACCCTTGGTTCCCTTAAAAACGACTTAAACGAGGCTATGTGTTATCACCAAAACGTTTTTGATTCAAGAAATAAAGTTCAGTGCATATATAGGGGCGCAAACATTTATTCGAAACATATTTTTTATTTCTTGACGATAGTAGCCCATGTTACATTTTCAAGTAAATATTACATATTAGAGGCTCCCTTGTACGAGTACTAATTCCTTGGTTTTCCTGTTTTCCTATCTCCTTCACTTTGGTAGTTAGGTGAGACGAGGTCTCAGAGGCAAGTATTTCAATGCAAGAGAGGGAATTTTTGCTAACTTTAAAAGTCGACTCACCGAAACATCCCAAAATCTTGATGGGGTGGTGACGTGTTATATTCAAGGCAAGTTGTTTTTATAGCTACAACTGGCGACAAAGTAGTTGCGATTGTTTTTCCTCAACTACATTTCTCACCTTATTCATTATCTACATTAAATTAAGAAAAGAGCACTTTTTCCCTGGCCTCTCCTCCCTAAACAATTAGTGCCCCTGGTCAAACGAAGATACCTAGAGAAAACAACAACTATAATAGGGGAGGGGTTTAGGTTGTTCCTCACAACAGTTTCTCAACATTTTCGGCGCTGATTGTAGCCCTTCTCATGATAAAAACAGCAACTGAATTCCAAGTAGATTATCAGTTAGAGACACTTGTGAAGGCAAAACCACAACGACAAACCAGTGAGGGTCCGCCGGACCTTTAGTAGGCCTGGATCAGTAAAATCTTGAGTACCAAATTTTAAATTTAAAACTGTCATCTGATCCTTACGGCGGGAAGAGTGATAGAAAAAATAGAGAAAGAGAACAAAAATAAAGTGGTAACACAAACCTTCAACGGGGGCTATAAAAGAAAAATGAATACAGATAAAAGATGAACGTCGACATATGCGAGATTTCAGTACATAGCAAACAGACTGATAGGCTACTAAAAGATAAATGTCACGATTGAGTTTATCACGTCCGATACCATGAGGTACCAAAGTCATAGCTTTGTCGATGAGGTGAGCCTTGCGTGCCTTTGTGACAAATTAAAATCGCAGTTGCTACGGATTAGTTTTAAGGGAATAAGAAGGACTTCGTTGATAGAGTGATCAGCTTGAGAAGGTTTGTGTTGCAAACCGAAATATCGGGCAAATATAATTCACCACTTTATTTTTGTTCTCTTTTTTTATTAATTCTATCACTCTTCCTGCCGTAAGGATTTGTTTACTGATTGAAGTGTAAAATTTAGTATCAGTTAGAGGCATGCTGTTAGAGGTATGTGGTTTGGTTGTGAAGTTTTTAAGTGACGCGTAGCATTGTGCGGACTGGAGTTCATGATTGAGTGCATGCGCCCGGGCACTCACAAATGAACTTATGGTTGTTACTACAATGCTCTGAAAGCCACTTGCCATGATCAGGGTCACCTTGATGTCTGATGTCAAGGACCACGCAATCTGTACTCGAACCTTGCGGGTGAGCTGGGGCCCAGTTGGTGTAAGCAGGTACTATACCTCCAATCCACTTATAGTTTCCTGCATCACTATAGTCACTCAAACCAATGAAGTATCTGCCTATGGAAAGAAACAACAGTAGTCGTTCATAAATCGCAAAGTAGCTCATTTTGTAGAATAAGGCATTCAAAGAAGAAAAGAAAGAGGCAATTAGAATCTGCGGCGGTGAAAGCCATGAGGGCGCAAAAAAAGGGTCCTCTCTCACGCGACCTTCATGGAGCCTTAAGGCACTAAAGGTGATCAGCACTGAATTTTTCTTTGTAATACCAATTCTTTACAAAACAAAGTAGTCAGCAGAATTATCAAATTGATCACAGAAGGTGTTGCCTGCGTAACAAGCGTTTCCTCGCAAGTTCGTCGACCTTTTTTTTTGCTCCCGCTCTAACTTTCGCGCAATAACTCGATTGGAAACGCTTGCTACGCAGGCTACAGAAGGTGAATTGCAATGATACTTTAACAACTTTTTCTCCTCATGATGTGAATGGCTATGAAGGCTTGTTGGCATCGTGTTAGTGGTATGAACCTTAGATAGGTACCTCAATTGACATCAGCTAAAATTCAAGTGCGTACATACCCAGGCACGAGCCCAGAAACAAATCATTTGTTCAAATTGAATTATCTCAAAGATTATTAGAAGTAGTATCAGTTTAAGGCATTAAATTCTTAGGTTTTGTTTTTCCCTTGAATGGGGTGTTAGTTTCCGTTGCCTTTCGTTCACATTGGTTTGAGTCAAATTACTTATCTCTATTTTTGACCCAATAACCAGGTTACAATTAATTTATTACGTGTGGTGCAGGGTTTCAAAATGTTTTTAAACATGTAAGAGACTGGAGACTAACTTAGTGGGGCAGGAACGCGTGACGAACCCCTAAGAATGTCTGCGTGGGAGGCTAGTGAGATAAACTAAGGACCAAGTCGTGCTACTGCCGTGTAGCACGGCAAGCCTTGCCGTGCTACACGGCAGTACAGCTCGACTTGGTTTCAAACCTCGTGCTACCGCCGTGCCGAACTCAATTTATAAATTATAAATACATTAGAATATACTTAAAAGTTTGCCAAACCGTTTCTTTATTTTTGTGTTTTGTTTTTGGCAACAGCCGTGCCATTCGACTGTCGTTGTGTGAATTAAATTCGACGTCTGAAACCAAGTCGTGCTAGTGTCGTCGTGCTGCAGTGGAGCTACAGTCGAGCCAGCTTAGCAGGGCAGCAGCACGACGTTTGAAACAGGCCTTAGGCGGTTTTTCTTGTTTCTAATGACTTCTTTAGTTGTAATTTTGCACAGACTCGACTTTTGTAGACTTGTTTGAGGCCTTTTGCAGTTAATTTTCAGTTGTTACCTCTTATGATCTGTCGCCCTTAAACTTTGCAATTGGCCAAAGCTAATTATTACTAAATGTAGCCTTTTCTACTTGGACTCCAATGGGATCTGCTGTTTTGTGTCAATTTACCACCATTATGCGGTTTTTGAATTATCACGAACATTTGCAATATGTAGAAATAGGTGTCATACACATTTATTATTAATGATCTAATGGCTCGACTGAACAACCTGAGTTTGTTGTAAAGGCTTAAAATTCACCTTTTGCCATATTTGTACCGTATATTAAACTTTATAATACACTGTTTATATAACGAATTTAAAACATCTTGGATTAGTTAATGAAACTTTTCCCTCGCTTGATCTACCGACTCTGGTCACGTGCCATTGATAAAAATTTATTTTGTTTAATTGAGTCTGTTCTGTTTTTGTTCTGGAATGAGTGCAAGTGCCGTGCATGCATTATTACCGGGGCCCAGCCGAAGGCTGGCACCGGTCTTAAAATGCAGACCGTCCGTTTTTTCAACGTTACATTGTTAGGGATATATCGCTGACTGAGATATATCGCTGGCTCATTGAAATCTTATCCGCCATTTTGAAAAGAAGAGGCATGGAGGACAGTCAAGAGAAAGATTATAGCTTTTTTGGGGAACGACACGTTCCCCCAACCCAACTAGTTTATGAGCGAAAATTTAAGAGTGAATATTTGGAGAGACAAATTTACGAGCGATCACTTCTGAGACTGAACCTTCCATCGTGAAACTTATCGAGAAATTGAGTGAACCTTCGATCGTGAAATTTATCGAGAATCAAAGCGAACACTTATCAAAATTTGTCTTCAAAAAGATTTCAATGATTGACATACCGAAGACTTCAAAGCTCCATCGCTATGTTAATAAGGTGAGAAAACTTTATCATGCACGATATAAATGTAATAACAAACGCGATCCAAAGATAATTAACTTAAATAAAATGGCTATACCCAAGAAAGCTTATTTGTTGTCTTTCTTTAGCAGGCATTATCACAGGATAATGAAACTAAAAATAATGTAAAGCACGTCGATCTTTATCATTGTTTTCTTGCAATTGTGTGAGTCATATGACCAATTATGTGAATTTCAAACTAAGTAAAGATGTTGAGAAGAATCCAGGACCTACTCAATACAACACTGATCATCATGAAGTAATAATTAGACCTTCTATGCAAAATCACAGCTCAACATTGGTTGAGGTCACACTAGAGACTTTACTATGGTAAAAAGGGCTTTACTATGGTAAGTCTCGCAACGTCTTCTTTACCGTAGTAAACCCGACAGGTCCACTTAAAAAGGCATTTGAAACTTTCCAGGCGTTTTTTCTCGCGTGATCGGTAACGTGAGAGTGAAAAGTAAAACAAATGATGACCTGCTATGAGAGCTGACTAAATTGAAATTACTGAACTGTAACTTCCTGAGCGTGACCCTCACAAGTGTACAAAGATGCTTCAATGTGAGAGAGTATTGTTTTCTGTTGTGAGCATTTTGCTTTTAATTCTGCTGCTCAGACGAGCAAGAAGAATGCGCTCCCTTATTACCTACCTTGGTTTCGAATACGAAGTTAGTGAAGATGTTTTAGTGACAGGTTTATTGATTACTCATCGAAGACGTATTCTTAGAGAAAGAGCGGCATTGCGAAGGCAAGCGTGGGTTTAACCTCGACCCCAGGAATGGTTTGAAGAAATGTACAGAAACAGAAACCTTCAAGCACTGTGGAAAAAGCAATCACCGATGTTCTAAAGCTATTCTGTTATGTGACCCTTTTTGAAACTACTTTCCTCAAAAATCATGACAAACTGTCAACAAAACAAACAAAGTTTAGATAGACTAGAGATATACCCACCTATTTTTTTTGGTAACCAGATGGTTATCGGTGATGGGTCATCTTTGTTCTTTCCGCGGTAGTCATGGAAATTAACCAGGGTAGAGTTTACCATTGTAAACTGAAAAATGCCGGTCACACTTACGGCGCCGTTTACTATGGTAAACTTGAGTTTACTATAGTAAACTTTCTCTAGTGTGACCTCAACCAATGCAGTTGAACTCTCCTATTTCCTCTGAGAATTTGATGCAGTCAAGATTAGGTGCACTTTGTTTACAATCAATAGATGTTGGCGGTGCAGGTGATTGTTTCTTTAGATCTGTATCACATCAATTATATGGCAAAAGCAACCATCACATGCATATACGTACTGCTGGGGTTCAATTTATGAGAGACAATCCTGAGAGATTTATTGAGAGCAATACCGAAAATTCATGGATAAGATATCTGAATAATATGTGTATTCAAGGTACATGGGCTGATGCACTTATCATTCAAGCAGTTGCAGATATACTACTGTTTACCCAGTTCAGGAAAGAAATACTTCCTCTACAATAATTACTATAGGCCATATTGATGAATGCAACTATGTATCAACCACTGCCTTACAATCAAGTGCCTCCATTTCAATGTGCAATGAATTAACAAATGATACTCAGTCATCAATAAATAAGCATTTTATTATGTCTGTATATAACACTGGATGACATTTTTTACAGTGCAAGACAACAATCCATGACCACAAAGATCTATTTCAAAAATGTCTTATGTCTGTTATCATTTCAAATTCACAGTGTTTTCGCAAAAAATAGATAAATGTGATTAATAAATCTCAATGATAAACCTGATGATAACGTACTTGAGAAAATGTGAAATTGTGATAATTCTGTAACAAACTTCTTTGCAAACTTTGTCATTACCATTCAACCCAAAACTGTCAGTGATTTTTGCTTTTTCACTCAAACTTAAAAACAAATGAAAACCTTATACAGATCACACTTATTGACATCACAGTGTTACTAAAAACACTACTATAACACAGAACGTTAGCTGTAATAACACTGAACAAACTTACAACAACATCCTCCTTTCTCATGCATTTTGTTGCTTTTCTTCTGCATGAGTTAATTCAGACTAAGTATTAGCCTCCACAGAGGAGGGGGGAGGGGTGCGAGAGGTAAACTATATCTATGCAATCCCGTATCCCACTGGGCCCCGGTAAGTTCCACGTAGTGGTTCTAGTTTTTATTCAATTCCTGAATGACGGCGACGTGAAAAGGGACATCTGTCGGTAAAACAGTCAGTCCCTGAGTCTTTTGTACAAATTATCATCACCTTGTCTACGGTCAATCATGAATTTTTCCTATGGTAAGTAGTTCACCTTTTAAAAATAGGTTATTTGATCAACTGTTTCGGACAATGAAATGACACGACATTAGCAAATGGTTCAGTGTAAGCTAAAACTGACATCGTAGCGTAAGGACTTACCTCCTGTTTCGCGCTTTTCTGATTTGATTTAGACAACGGCTGAAATCTGCTTTTCACTATTTTGACGCATGCAACCACGTCACTTTGTTAGTTTTAATTCCATGTGGGGACTTTTCTATTTATCTAATCAGTCGCCCGTTTTGTTTTACTCCTGTCGAAAACCCAAGATGGCGGATCTAATTGGCGGCTGTCTAGAATCATGATGTAACTTACGGTCCTGTGCACAATTTCGTTAGAGCACCAAAAAGACACGAATGAGGGCCGTACGCCTCAAGAAAAACGCGTGAGGCCCTGAGTGCGAAACGAGGAAAATGCTGCCATGAACGCGTTTTTGCTTCGTCAGAAAATTTCAAAAACACAACGGTCATCTGATAAAATGCTTATTGACTGAGTTAGGTCGGGCCGGACGGGAACATTAATAATTCTCTATTGTTAAACAGATAATACAACTGTGGCGCCTTCTACCAGCCTATCAACTTCACACACCGTGATCATCACAGTGCTGTACTCTCTGACACTCATTGGGGCCGTGACAGGAAATTTGCTTTTAATTTTTATCATCATTAAAAGGCGTGAGAAAAGGACGTTAACTGGCTTCCTGTTCGTCAACATGGCTGTCGCTGACCTCATAGTAGCGATTTTTGTCCTGCCTGCTACTATGTCAACTCCTTATACCGGATCAAAGTGGTTGACTGGTCTCTTTGGAGACATCACATGCAGAGGAGTTTATTTTGTCTTTCATGTTACCATTTCTGCGTCTATTTTGAGTTTGATATTTATGGCGATAGATCGCTACTTGACCGTGCTATTTCCTTTGCGAAATTTCACCACATTTCGACGTCCCAAACTCCTAACTCTTGTCATTTGGCTGGTGTCTGCGATAGTCATGGTCCCGGTAGCCGTTATGTGGACCGTGAATCAACATGGAAATTGTGCAGCAGAGTTTACCGTGTTTGGAACTGACGAAATGCAGGGTATGCGTGGATACTACCTATACCTTTTCCTGTTGTTCTACCTAACTCCACTCTCTGTGATATCTGTGCTTTATGGCCGTGTTTGCTTCAAATTGTGGCGCCGACAGATGCCTGGATTGGTAACTTCAGAAACCGAGCGACGCAGAGGGGCAACAAAACGAAAAGTGGTGCGCACTCTTATCATAATCACCGCTGTCTTCGCTGTTTGCTGGCTCCCAACTCAAGCATATCATCTCATTCTTGGATTTGACTACGGACTTCATGAACAGTTGCCTCAAATTGTAATGTACATGTGTTTTTGGCTTGGGCATACCAATAGCGCCTTTAACCCATGGCTTTACATGCTTTTAACTGATAAATTCCGCAGGGCCCTGCGAGATTTCATTCATTGTAAATTTTCCAGTTTGGGTCTCAGGCCAGAGACGTCGGTAAAGTACACCCAGAATACTTCTGTCAGGGATAACAGCCATGTGAAACGACCTCCTTCAACGACTCGTCTGCGTGGAAATGGCCTGCTTAAAGCCAGCGACGAGGAGGAAACTCCCATATGATCTGACAAGGCTAGCTCCGATCATGTGAGCATTTCATCATTTCATCCTGCTTATAAAAATCTGTTTCATGGGATACTTTTGCATTGGGGTGTTTCACTTCTCTTTTGTAAAAGAAATATAATACGAATCAACCTGAGTGAGAGTTAAAGAGCGCTACAATATCAGATCAGATCGAGGTTCTCAGTGGTGACCACAGTCCACCAAGAATTGAAGTTCTCCGGAAGAGGGTACTCCTCTATAAAAGTGACGGGGTGCTCGTCGGAAAATTTCGAGAACACCCCTAAAAGGTACCAGAATTTTGTTTTATGGGCGTGTCCCAAATTCATTTCCACCCCTAAGAGATACCAATTCATATCACTGGCACTGCAAATTTTAATAGTATTAAAGATAACTTTCAGTTCTCAAGGACGTTTTGTCATAAATCGTTATCCTAATAAAGGTGGCAGCAGTCATTTTAGGTTTAAGAACCCTAAACGGTATCAATTTAAACCAAATTTAAACCAAATTTAAACCCCTAAAAGGTACGACGAGCGCCCCCCGTCACTTTTATAGGGGAGTACCCCCCGGGTGAATTTCCTCGCCAGACTCTCTTGTGGGACATCTTTCTGTATATTTCGTGAATGCTACTTTATGTTAATACATTATACACGTATACTGCAAAATATTAATTGCAACAATGTCCTACGAACATGTTTGTTGGATCGCGATTTCGTCATATAACACGATGATCGAGAGATTCAGTCCAAGCAATTAAAATGAATACAACTCTGATACTTTTTGAACAATAAGAAGTAACCGATTGCTTAAGCTATTTATGCTATATATGCTTACCAGATAGGGGTATGATGTGAAGGTTAATATTTAGGACAGCTTAGGCGGGTTGAAGTTTTAAATGGCATTATCTTAATATCTTGTTATAATCATAAGAAATTTGGTCTTCAGCGTTGGGTAGATAGCATGTGTGCTGCCCGTGCAATTCAAGTGTATTTACTCTATTATTAAAATGTAATACTTAATCACTCAGTCTTCATTTACCCTTGTTCTTGTCTTTTTTTGGGAGGGGGACGGGATTGATCATCTATCTTTCTACTCGACTCGTACACTTCACTAAGACGGCTGTTACTAAATTTACACTGTCCAGTTAGCTCATTTTATCGATAAACTTTGTGAAAACTTTGATTCAAATTGGAAGCAAATCCACAATGACAAAGTGCGATGTTTCCGCTTCATCTACGAACCTAATCTACAATCGAACTGGAATTTGGACGTGCAGTGTTTTTAGGAGAGGGAAAATCTCAGAGAAAAGTCTCATCCTCGGAGCAGAAAAGATGTCACAGACTCAACCTGCGCATGGTATCAACGCCGCGGGGACGCAAACACAGGTTGTACGAGAGCTCTCCCCACAGCACAACCCTTGGTTCCCTTAACAACGACTTAAACGAGGCTATGTGTTATCACCAAAACGTTTTTGATTCAAGAAATAAAGTTCAGTGCATATATAGGGGCGCAAACATTTATTCGAAACATAATTACTCGAAACATATTTTTTATTTCTTGACGATAGTAGGCCATGTTACATTTTCAAGTAAATATTACATA
Source organism: Porites cylindrica (assembly GCA_964035525.1). NCBI lineage: Eukaryota > Metazoa > Cnidaria > Anthozoa > Scleractinia > Poritidae > Porites > Porites cylindrica. Next base: position 1,344,852 of record OZ037786.1, read on the forward strand.
TTAGAGGCTCCCTTGTACGAGTACTAATTCCTTGGTTTTCCTGTTTTCCTATCTCCTTCACTTTGGTAGTTAGGTGAGACGAGGTCTCAGAGGCAAGTATTTCAATGCAAGAGAGGGAATTTTTGCTAACTTTAAAAGTCGACTCACCGAAAGATCCCAAAATCTTGATGGGGTGGTGACGTGTTATATTCAAGGCAAGTTGTTTTTATAGCTACAACTGGCGACAAAGTAGTTGCGATTGTTTTTCCTCAACTACATTTCTCACCTTATTCATTATCTACATTAAATTAAGAAAAGAGCACTTTTTCCCTGGCCTCTCCTCCCTAAACAATTAGTGCCCCTGGTCAAACGAAGATACCTAGAGAAAACAACAACTATAATAGGGGAGGGGTTTAGGTTGTTCCTCACAACAGTTTCTCAACATTTTCGGCGCTGATTGTAGCCCTTCTCATGATAAAAACAGCAACTGAATTCCAAGTAGATTATCAGTTAGAGACACTTGTGAAGGCAAAACCACAACGACAAACCAGTGAGGGTCCGCCGGACCTTTAGTAGGCCTGGATCAGTAAAATCTTGAGTACCAAATTTTAAATTTAAAACTGTAATCTGATCCTTACGGCGGGAAGAGTGATAGAAAAAATACAGAAAGAGAACAAAAATAAAGTGGTAACACAAACCTTCAACGGGGGCTATAAAAGAAAAATGAATACAGATAAAAGATGAACGTCGACATATGCGAGATTTCAGTACATAGCAAACAGACTGATAGGCTACTAAAAAGATAAATGTCACGACTGAGTTTATCACGTCCGATACCATGAGGTACTAAAGTCATAGCTTTGTCGATGAGGTGAGCCTTGCGTGCCTTTGTGACAAATTAAAATCGCAGTTGCTACGGATTAGTTTTAAGGGAATAAGAAGGACTTCGTTGATAGAGTGATCAGCTTGAGAAGGTTTGTGTTGCAAACCGAAATATCGGGCAAATATAATTCACCACTTTATTTTTGTTCTCTTTTTTTATTAATTCTATCACTCTTCCTGCCGTAAGGATTTGTTTACTGGTTTAAGTTTAAAATTTAGTATCAGTTAGAGGCATGCTGTTAGAGGTATGTGGTTTGGTTGTGAAGTTTTTAAGTGACGCGTAGCATTGTGCGGACTGGAGTTCATGATTGAGTGCATGCGCCCGGGCACTCACAAATGAACTTATGGTTGTTACTACAATGCTCTGAAAGCCACTTGCCATGATCAGGGTCACCTTGATGTCTGATGTCAAGGACCACGCAATCTGTACTCGAACCTTGCGGGTGAGCTGGGGCCCAGTTGGTGTAAGCAGGTACTATACCTCCAATCCACTTATAGTTTCCTGCATCACTATAGTCACTCAAACCAATGAAGTATCTGCCTATGGAAAGAAACAACAGTAGTCGTTCATAAATCGCAAAGTAGCTCATTTTGTAGAATAAGGCATTCAAAGAAGAAAAGAAAGAGGCAATTAGAATCTGCGGCGGTGAAAGCCGTGAGGGCGCAAAAAAAGGGTCCTCTCTCACGCGACCTTCATGGAGCCTTAAGGCACTAAAGGTGATCAGCACTGAATTTTTCTTTGTAATACCAATTCTTTACAAAATAAAGTAGTCAGCAGAATTATCAAATTGATCACAGAAGGTGTAGCCTGCGTAACAAGCGTTTCCTCGCAAGTTCGTCGACCATTTTTTTTTTGCTCCCGCTCTAACTTTCGCGCAATAACTCGATTGGAGACGCTTGCTACGCAGGCTACAGAAGGTGAATTGCAATGATACTTTAACAACTTTTTCTCCTCATGATGTGAATGGCTGTGAAGGCTTGTTGGCATCGTGTTAGTGGTATGAACCTTAGATAGGTACCTCAATTGACATCAGCTAAAATTCAAGTGCGTAAATACCCAGGCACGAGCCCAGAAACAAATCATTTGTTAAAATTGAATTATCTCAAAGATTATTAGGAGTAGTATCAGTTTAAGCCATTAAATTCTTAGGTTTTGTTTTTCCCTTGAATGGGGTGTCTTTTTCGGTTTGGACCTTGAGTAGGGTACTAGCCTGCCTAGCCGGCGGGATTGTTATTCAGTGCGAGAAAGTTCTCGCGGCTTTTCCGCTGGGATTGTTACTTACCTTGGATATTTGCGAGGCTAACAAGCAAGTTATTATCAGCCTGAGACATAATTTTGACCAACTTGCCTGAATCACCACCGGAAGTGCGAAACGTTTTGCAATGTTGATTTGCATTTCCTCTTGTATTATGCGAATCGAACAATCGTACGCAACCTGAGTTGTAGCTATGCCAGTCTGCGCCACAGTTGACCACTAGTTAGAAAGAAATCGACATAGAAATATTCAACTCTGCAATATTTTTATAATTAGTTCTTTCTTCGTCCCATTATCCGGGTAGCTACCACCATATTAAATTTCTTTATGCGTTCAATTCTAATTTTCCGACTACTATCCCCGTTACTTTCAACTAAGTCTGAGGAGTAGAAATGGTTACTAAGCTACATACCTGCCTGTTGAGCTGATGATGACGACATTAAATACATAGATGGTGTTGATGATTGAAGTGACGTCATTGATGTTGATGTGGACGCATCTAAAGCAGGTGTTGACGTCATTGTTGCACATGTCGACGCATATGAAGTAGGTGTTGATGTGATGGCCATTAATGTGGGCATATCCAAGGCAGTTGTTGACGCCATCACCGTTTTCGTGGTCGTTGCCGGGGCAGGCGACACTATGATAAGAAAGCGGCTGCTTGTTGATATGCCAGGAACAAAATATAACAGGAAAACATGACGGTATGCCTAGCAAAGCTTAAGCTGTACATTTATAATTTTATTTTTCACATTGTACGCGGAAACGCGGAAATCCATGTTGCTGTTGTTGAATTTCATCGTCAGCTAATTTTTTTTTTTGTTTTATCTACGTACTCGTCACTATCAGTAAGCACGAAAACAAAAGAGAGTTAAAATCAAATCAAGTTGACAAGATGAAAACGAGTCTACATTCGCCACTTAACAAACGAAAAGGAAACTGGAACCGAAATGCGTCCCGCAGTTGTTTCTGGGACCGTACTGGGGACGCGCCAGTCAGCTGAATTCGTTTCCAGTCCTTTGCGGTTTAAATGTTAATTTATTACTTATTTTGGGGCTGTAGATCTTTTATAGATCCCATATGCTGTTCAATTTTGCTTGGTTTTCCCCATATTTCAAAGGTTGGTTTTGTTCATCCTAAATTTTCTTTGCGAGACATCAACGCGACTCTTGAACTCTCGCCCTCTCGGAGACACGTGATGTGGCGTGGTTCTGTTAGTGTTGGAGTTAAATGTCAGGGCTCTAAAACAGAGTGAGGGGTATTTTTCGGCAGAGCTTCTCTGTTTGTTGCGCTGTAATGATGAGCCACAAGAGTGGTGAAACAGCTGTCTACAGCTACCACCCCGGTGTCGTGTTCATGTCTTGCAAAGTTGATTTTCACGTAGTACGATCAGCTTTACAGAATTCAGTTAATGGCTAAATTTTCTCGATGACCATTGTCACAGTCCTAGACTGTCTTTGCTAAAGTTAAGTCGGCCCAGCCAGTTTCCTTAAATCAGTACTCTACATTACTGGAATTCAGTTGAAAACTACTAACCTTCTGAAACACTTTTCTCTTCTATTAGGAAATTTTTAGCATTTAAATTATCCTGGAAAAGAATATTTCAGAAATTTTTTTAAGTTTAAAGCTTCTATGTTAGTTATGTTATTGAACTGGACTTGTTTATCGTGAAAGATTTTTCAGGCTTGGTCGTAGACAGCTTGGTCAAAACGCAATGCAGTACCATGTGACTGAATCTCAAAGTGATGTCACAAACACAATCAATTGTTCACGTGACGCAAAGACGTCATGTGACCTGACACCCATATCAAAGCCATGTTTTCTGTAAAACCACTGGTCAACTAATTTAATCCGTCTTAGCGCTATGTATTCTTGGGCCTCTCTGAATTGAAATGGACGCCATTTCGTCCGATCTGCTAGCCTAAGTCGTTCGTCATGTTACAAAAGTGCCAAAATTCTCGAAAAATTTTGATATAACAAAATTTTAGCGAAAACTGAAACAATCATTTCATAATTGTTTTTCACTTCCGTTATATTACATGCATGAACAAAATCAAATTCGATATCAGTTTGAGTTTGCTTATCTGACATATATGTTGCAGTTAATTATAACTTTTTATTTCAGACAATTTTCGTTTTTCCTTAATTCGTTTCAAATTCATTAGCATATATTACCATACCCAAAAACAATGGAAAAATAAAAATTACCTGAGATAAAAAATTAACTACAACATATACACCAGTTGCGTGTATACATAGAAAGTTCTGGCTCCTTTGTAATAGTGAAAATTCTTTATTCGGTTTAATCATTGGTAACTTTTTTTTTCCTTCCTGAAGGCTCCTATATGTTGTACCGCATTAATTACGCTGTTCAAATATTAATGAAATAAATGTTTCAATGGTGCAAAACAATGAAGAAAGAACTTGTTAAACTTCTAAATGACTACTTGCCTGTAGGATGTCTCTAATAGCCTCCCAGTAGGAGAATCCCCGCCGTGGGCCAAGTGTACCAAAATATTCTCGTGTGACGTCATTAAGTTCACAGGTGTGATGCAAGTCGGGGCTTTGAAGTTGGAAGTTGAACGAAACACATTTGTCTTGTGAAAGACATTTTTGTAAGCAGTCCAGGTCTGAAGACACTTTATGTACGGATATCAAATGTCCTTCTAGGACTTCATCTATTAAAAATGAAAGAAATAAGAACATTCTTCTCAGATTTTCCTCAGAGGCACCACGTAGTAGAGGAAGACTACGGAGTTATTACATGAAATTTTCACGACACAAAAAAAAATCGCGAAATTAAAGTGTCGCGAAAATTAAGGGACTCATATTATGTCCATAATCAAGAAAGAACGAGTTTGTTACCACTGAAAGGTTTACAAATCATATTTTTTACTTTGCTGATGAATTTTCAGTGTTAATGCCGGGATGTTGTGGTCAATTGACTCAAGAACAATAATTCACCTACAAGCATGAACTGCTTGTGGACATTGTGAGAACTGCTTGGTTTTTTTAATTTTTACGTAATTGTTCCTCTGATAAAGTGGTTTAATTCAAAGACATGTTAAATAACATAGCCTATGAAATGTAAATTATTGTACCCAAAAACGCGAAATTAAAGTGATTCAAAATAAAATTTCGCAAAATCGCGAAATTGAAGTGTCGCGAAATATGCGCACATCAAAATCGCGAGATAAAAATGTCGCGATATGGTATCTAGAATAGTCTTTGTTTGTTTATTATTTATTATGTTTATATTTTAACACTTTAACAATTAACACTCTCCTTTTTTATTAAAATCATTCGAAAAATCATAAAAAAAATTAAATTCTCAAGCATTTATTGTGACAAGGATTCTAACCTTTTGAGGTAATTTTCTATAGAAAGTTTCGCGGAGATTTGTTTTTGGAAAAATGGGGAAATGTACGAAGTACAGCCTCAACTGTAATGCTTTGGTAACAACCATCTTGAAAAACAGTCAACCGTCACTCAACAATAAACGCAAAAGTTACTGTTCGCTATCTAAGCATTCTTAAAAAACAAGCAGTTGAGACTAGTGGAAAACTGTTACACCGTTCTACTTCTCATACCCTCTTTTACTTTGTGGAACACTGCCGAACGCATACGGTCTTGTCTGTGAATCATCACAAACTCGCTGCCAAGGCAGAGCATTTCACTGACCGTCTCCAAAACAACTGAGAGATAGAAGAGCGTTCTTTGTAGTTCCTTCATCACTGGAATTTTAACAAACGACATCGATCATGTTAGTACTTCATCAGAACTGCCACATTACGTTCATGTCATGTCATTAAGTAAAGACGGTGAATATCCCGACTTATCAACAGGACTAGCCTAAGACATTTTGCCGACGCCACCGACGGTTTCCCCGCGAAACGACGTCTGGGGGAACGAGCGCAGAAATACAATACTGATGACGTGTCACTACCCAGATCTGGATAGTGCTTCTGATTGGCTGAAGGAAATTTCTCTCGCGACACGACCAGATCTGGGTAGTGACGTGTCATCAGTGTGGAATTTCTACGCTCGTTTCTCAGGCGTCATTTCGCGGGGAAACCTATGGTGGCGACCCGAAATGTCGGCTGTTTTCTTAGACTAGAGAGCTAGATAGCAAGGTCACATTGCGTTCTTGAAAGAAAAGCAGTTCCAGAGAATACAAACATGAACTATCACTATTCTTGTTTTATATATCCCAGTTGTCTTGTCGCTCCGTGAAAGGGAATCCGGAATCCGGCAAATTAGATTTCCAGGATTCCGGAATTTTGCTTGTAGAATCAGGAATCCAGCAAATTTTTGCTGTGGTATTCGGATTCCTGGGTTTGGAATCTGGAATGCAACGTAAGGAGTCTGGAATCCCACTAACGATATGGAATCTGAAATCCAACATCCACTGACAAAGAATATTACGGAATCCACGGCATGGAATCCAGAATCTAAGACTGTCTTGCATGCTGCTAATTTTTTTAAATCTTAATTTATCTTAGCTTTCAATGTTTTATGAACTGCTTCAATCGACGTCAAACATGATTGAATAGAATAGATATTCAATCAGTTGGCATATACAGCTATTTCGAGAAAAGTTGTCGGAAAAAAATGTGCACGCGACAATCCCGAATGGCAATATGGGATATGATCAATACACTGTTCCGGACGACAGTAGCTGTCGAACATACTTTTGTTGCTTTTCTTTAGCACTAGCAAACATATGTCCATGGCCTCTCGTGCTGCTCTTTCAAATTTCTTTGAAGAACAGTAAACTCAAAACCACCCACAATACCTTTCGGGATTGTCGCGTGCACTTTTTCCGACAACCTTTCTCGAAATAGCTGTATATTTGGTCGCTTGATGACACCTGCATTCATTATACGTTAACTTCACACAAAATACCTCATTGGTACTGTAATTTCGCGATTTTGGCGAGATAGCATTTTGCAGGGTTTTATTTTCACGATTTCAACAGGCAAACATGAAAAAGGGAGTTCTCAACTTCATTTCATCTTTCAAATTAAGGTCTGGACTTATTAAAATTCCTTGATAAACTGGAGCAAGCAAAGTGTGAAATCTTAGCAAATTAACGTTATTTCACAACGAAAGATACAAAAGGGAACGTACCAGTAAAAGCAGCTAACAACTTGTGTATTTGTCAATACATAATATTATGCTGTGTATGTTGTTGTTATTACAATGTTGATAAATTTTTCCGTGCTTTGAATTGTCCATATGGGTATTAAATTTCGCGCGGATTTAAATTCGGGGGTCTTTAATTTCGCGAATTTTTTAAAATCGCGAAAAACGCGAAATATAAGACCCGCGAAATTAAGTACCAATAAAGTACTCTTCCAAAGACAAATAAAAAGTAATTATTTTACTTAGCTTTTCTTTCATTGAAATAAACATTTTCATGCACCGGCGGGGCGCTTATGTTAAGATGAATTGATATGATTGAAATTCGTGCACAATGTTTTGATAGAAGAAGATCATAGCATTGGCGGTCTTGACATCTCATTGTTTGTGTTTGTGTATAATAGCGGTCTTGGCTTATTTGCTCCTTTCATGAACTAGAAACAAACCATTAGAATGCTATACACCACTGAAACACCTACCGCTAGACTGTATAAAGGCAAGAATAGCCGTCTAACAAAAGAACTGCTAATTGGTGGCTAAGATTTTAATCTCTCCGACTTTTTGTAACATCAAAAGAAAATAATTTTTAATCCTAGGATAAGCAGAGGATTATTTTAGTATAAAAAGCTAGAAGGGTAAATCAACAAGGAAAATGAAACTATGCCCCTTATAGGAAAGTTATTGCGCTCTTAGTTTTTCTTGAGAATAATATTAATAGTTCTAAAACCAAAGAAACACCTTTCTCTCAATTACAGTAGCAAAAAAATTTTGGTTTCCCCTACTGGAAATTACATCTGAATTAGGTTATTTGATATTCTGCAAAAAGATTTAACATGAATTCTCTCAGAAGTGAACTAAATAACGTGGAGTCACATTCTTACCATTTTCTAGTTATTTTTCATATCAAATCTAGCAAATGTTAGCCCCGGATTGCTATTTTTGCATATGAACTGATTAAAAAGACAGAAATTTGATCAAATCAAGCCAGAGGATAAAGATACATTACCATCAATGGGTGCTTTTGGAAAAATCAACTTTCTCGCTGGTGAAAGGCCATAAGATGTTTTTGTCCTCTCTCAGCGCGGGTTTTCGAGATAAAGAACGTTCATTCGCTTCGATTCCTTAGTGTTTATGCTAATCACACGCATTTTCTGGAATAAACACCTACAGCGTTTATTGAAAACTGCGGCCCCTTTAATGGGGTGATAATTAATGCCATCCCGAACGATGACGCATGCCGTTCGAATTCGAGATTTTTTCCAAGTTTTAGAAAAGGTTATGCTACTGTTTTTTAAAGCTAGTTCGGCGTGAAGTCTACCGCGACCTATAACAGAATTTTGCTGAACAAGATGGAGAAACATAGAAATTGTTTTTTTTTTAATTTCCCAACTTCCATTTATGGACATGAATGAAAGGACTCCCCAAGCTATCAGCGTTAGTTTGATATGCAAGCCAAGTTCTATCGACATTTAACCTCGCTGAGCCCTGATATTGCTTTTAACTTCAGTTTTATCAGTCCTATGTCACTTGCTGACGAACCGAGTCATATTGAAAGACACGAAAACGTCTAAATACGAGACTCCTTCAATTCAGGCCTGTGCTTGAAGCTGCCAAAAATTTCAATATTTCTACAAAAAGATGAAATCTTAAAGAAGAGATTTTCACGGCCTTTCCGCCAATATAGTCATATAATTCAACATGAAAGGAAGTAAAGTTTCTGAGTCCTGGTTTAAAAAGAAAAAAGATTAATAACAGTGTGAAATCTGCAGAAAACACCTGGCAAAGCTAAATTATGGGTCAACCGAGAACCTCTAACCTTAGATGATTAGGAAAGTTCAAACAGCAGCTCCCCACGCCTTTCTACTATACTATCAATCAATTTCGCATACTTATATTGAGGTCCAAGATCCTTTTTTCGGATACCTCTTCAACCAAATGCAAGAATTTCCCTAGCACAATCTTTCTCAATTACGGCGTTAAAATACACATAATGTGTTAGTCTAAAAAGCGCATTCATTTTATTAATTACGTGATGTATATTTCCCTTATAATAACGTCTGTTATTTCAGGCGTTTCTAGAAACACCAACTTTGTGCAGTCTTCAAATAATGCAAAAAAAAAAATTTAATTAACGAGACGACCAAATAAAGTACGGCTTTCTTAAGAAATTGATATCAGTTAAGGGGGTATATTTCGGTTTTAGTTCGGTTCGTATAACATTTACGAGTTTACTCAGTCTATTAATATTGGTTTGACTTACGGGAAGTGATCATGACAGCGACTCAGTCAGTAAATAAATAGAACACACTATTGGAGCCTTGGTGTTAATAAGAGTTTGTTGAATTCTTCTGTTTAAATAAGGAAGAGGTTTTCAAGCGATAGTCACAGAAGCTGTCAATTTTTACATATTGCCGCTATGCTGTACAGTGCAAATTGGTCAGAAAATTCAAACAGCAGAAATCTTTTTCTACTGTTCAGGTGGCTGCTCTTGTTGTTATTTACTGACTCCGGTCGTTAAGAATTATTTCAATATTAGAAGAGGACTCAGATATAGTCGGAATTAAAATAACTCCATTTATATAGCTGGAAAGCGCATCGACATTTAGGAAAACTCGTCAAGGATCAGTATGGAATGTCATGCCAGAAAAAATCGGAGATTCAGCTGTCAACGTACATTGGGACGTTTACAAGAGAATCTTTCCGCGACGAAAGTTAGAACTGATGCCAATTATGGCGCTTAATGAGACATAATCGAATGATTCCTAAGCCATTTTTGAGTTGTCTCATGTTTTTTTTTTTTTTTTTTACTCTCATGCAAGTATAGCTCATTTTCACAATGATAAAGAAATTAGCAAAAACCGTGGACAAAGATCCTGCTTGTTTCACTTGTTGTCAACGTTGGATCAGAGAAAAGAGATCTAATCAGCTAAAATATTAAGAACAAAAAACGAGAAGTCCAAAGACTACTGCAAAGCTGATCATAACAACGTGCACTGCTTTTTCATAACAATATTTCGGCTGGCCAGTACCAGCCTTCTTCAGGTTTACAGATGTTACTGAATTTATTTGAGGAATAGACCTTTTTACCGATACGGCGGCCATATTGAATTAATTTGATTTAAGGAGTATTATAGGATGCCCAGAGGGCATGAGCAGATTTCGTTTCTATTTTCGAGCGCTTTTCGGGACATTTTTTCGCAAAGTTTTCTTAGAATAAGATTCTAATGGGAAAAAAGATCCTTGTGCCATGTTTGGATGTAATAATGATCGCCATTTTCCCGAGAAATATACAATGAAAGACCATACGTCTAATACTAAACCAGAAAAAGGCGATCAATATTACATCCAAACACGGCACAAGGATCTTTTTTCCTTGTAAAATGGAGTGGCGGAACTAAATGACGTACATGATAAGGATAGAGATTTAAAGGAAAGATTTCATTTTCACAAGACAGATTTTGAGGAGTGAGGCCGGATAAAGTGAGGGGTTTGGGGACCAATTTAGGTTTCTGGGAAACTGCCCACCTACCCCTCCCCTAAGCTAACATTAACACTTAATCCTCGCTTAGGGCAAAATGATGGCTTAGGGGAGGGGTAGGTGGGCAGTTTCCAGGACCCTAAATTGATCCGGGTTTTGGAACTCCGAAATGGGGCAAAATAAAGCAAATAGACACGTTGCTTGGTAACTGGAGTGTAGCGGTGACAGTCAGCTTTCACAGTCTTTTCTTGCTTTGGTAATGACTACTATGACAAGTGACTCCCGTTAGACACTGCTGAAGTAACACCTTAAAAGAAGTTAAGTTCCTAACTTCGAGCGCCATTTTGGACGCAGAAATTCAAAGCTTGGGCTTGCTTTGAAACAGTTTGCTGTGTTAATACCATTTTATGTTTCAGTTTTTCCTTTTTTAAAATTTTTTTATGTTTTTTTAATTTAGTATTGCCATAATACCACGCATTGCCCGAGTCTAACAGACTGATTCACGATTTTTCAACTTTTGACTAGCACAAGGTATCGAAAATGAATCCGTCAAAATGGCTAAAAAGAACGTCTTAAATTTAGTAAAGATGCCAAGTTTGAAGGTGATTTGTTGAAAACTAGCGAAGATTTGGCTCCGCAGGGGGGGGGGGGGGGGGGGGGGGGAAGGGAGGAGGGCAAGTTCGTGCCCCGGCACCACCCGATTCGCTAACTGGTCTTCACCAATGAAAAAACCGTGGAAGGGTCCATTAAAGGTGTTATGTTAGTATAAATAAGGCCCGGGGGGTACTTCCTTTTAGTAAAATCCAACTAGTGGTCTATTATCAATGCTGGATTCTGATTGGTTGAGCTACTACTAGGCTATACATTACAGCCCACTAGTAGCGAAAGCTGAATATAAGCCATGTAGGCATGTGCCCCCTGCGCCGTATTGGTCTGAGAACTGGTACAGACTTCAGTTATTTGCCCACCGTTTTGGTCTGAAATCGGGTATGGTTTTCGAGGGAACTACGACCTATGAACGTGTTTGTCGTTTCAGTTCCAAATGAATACTGAGAAAGAAAAAGTAATATACGAATTCGAAGTGGATTTTAAGAAATCTTTTATTTGGCGTTCTAATCTAAGTAACGATGACATAATTTCTTAGAGACCAGGTCTGAAAACACGTGTGGAAAATGAAATTTTTTGGTCTGAAATAGGGTCAGGATTTGGAGAACCGGGCGGCATACTCCCACCAAGAATTCCCAGGAGTACCCCCCGCCGGGAAATAAGGCCTAAGGCCGAGGAACTTTCACATGTGCCGAATCTAATGCAAATAAGCACAAGCGTAATAGACTAGCTAAGTTATGTTAAAAGAAGTTAACTGCAAAAACCGTGGCGCAGATCCTGTTGGTTGCCAACGTTGGATCTATAGAAAAGAGATCTAATCAGCTAAAATATTAAGAACAATAAACAAGAAGTCTAAAGACTACTACTGTAAAGGTTATAACAACATGTATTGCTTTTTTAGAACATTTTAGAACAATATTTCGGCCGGCCATACCAGCCTTCTACAGGTTTACAGATGTTACAATAGTCTTTGCCCTTTAGCATTACGACTGGGTGTGAAATGCGACGTTTGAACTGGACCTTAGATGTATGACCCTACCCCTGTTAATTTTATTAATTTAATGACAGTATTCTATTCTGGTTCTAACTCATTGACGTTTTGTTGTTCATTATTTTGAAATCTGGGGATGAGTCGCCCCATTGCGATATTCTCTCTAACCATATAAGATTTACACTTGCTTTGATAACCACAATATCTTCCGCGCACTACGTCACGAAGGGCCGTACGGAATTTATCAGTCAATAACATATAAAGCCATGGATTTAATGCACTGTTGGCTTGGCCAAACCATAGACAAACGTACATCACATACTCAGGAAGAGAAAAATGAAGTTTAAGGTTAAACGCCCAAATAAGATGGTAGGCCTGTGTTGGGAGCCAGCAGACTGCGAAGGCAGCGGTGACTATAACGAGTGTGCGCACTATCTTCTTTGACGCCTTGCGGCGTTTTGCTATATCCTGGTCACTTGATAATCTATAATGCATCTTTGTGTGCCACAATTTTCGAGAAACCAGGCCATAAAGCAGTGAAATGAGAAGAAGAGGAATAAAGTAGATCAGAAGAAACAGATATGTATAAAAGAACGTCACACCCTTTTGAAAATGTCCAAACAGATCTTCAAAACCGGGGACCGGTGTACATAGTTCTTCTCCGTTAACTTCGTCAATCTTGTACACAATTGCAGCTGGGATCATTAGAATCATTGACACCAACCAGATCACTGCAATCACAAATTTCACGTTTCGAAGTCGAGGAAAACGATTAAAAGGTAAGACTACTCCAAGATAGCGATCCACTGCCAGGAATGTCAGACTAAAAATGGATGCTGATAAGGACCCGAAAAAGCTGTAGAATGCGACTTTGCACGTTATTTCTCCTATAACTCCCGACAGCCATTTCATTTTAGTATAAGGGATTGTAACGGACATTGGCATGACGAGCACTGTTACCAGAAGATCGGCGGCCGCCATATTGACAAATAGGAAACCCGTTAGTGATCTTGTTTCGGGCCTCTTTGACACGATGAAAATAATAAGTATATTTCCTGTTAAAGCTACCAGTATTGTTATGGAATACAGAGTCGTGATCACCGTCCTTTGCAAGTCAGTCATGGTCAGGTCACCATCCTGTGTCGAACTGGAGTTGTCTGTGGAGGGAATTGAATGATGAAATGATGATTTATTTATTTTCATAATATTTCAAATGGACCTTATTCACGATACCCGCCATTTGCACGCGCTTAAGGACTGATTGGATAAAACGCTATGTCACGTGGTTTTCAAGGGGGAGGGGGGCAAACAAATGAAATTGTCATGCAGGTTAGAATTTCCTAATACCACCTTGCGCGCTTGTTGAACCAGAATTACCCAAGACCGCTATGCGTACATGCTGAAAAATGAACTGGGACCATCTTGCGCGCCTAGTTTCTTCAAATCGAGAAGATTTGGTACACCCAATACAACGAAAAAACGATACTTCTCTACGCGAAGGAATTTAAGGTGCCTCCTTGGGTTCCGGCCTCTGGGCCAGAACCCTGCCGGGGCAATAAAGCGTTAAAAATATATACATTATATAACGACACTCACGCTGACGTCACCTATCGATAGTAAATAAGTAGTAGCTAAGTGCAAAACCTTTCTAGTGAAAATTGTCAATGGCTTCGCTCTTAGCCTCGCTATGAAACAGAGGCTAAGAGCAACATGGCCTATATATTTTTAACGGAAAATTTAAAACTGGAAAACTTTTTCCGGTAAAAAACCTGATTATGATTATGTTTCCTTACAATTCAAACGTCTGTTACCTTAAACACAATTATCAGTCACTTAGCGAATTGGCAAATTAGAGGCAAATATTCCGATGAAGGATAACTATATTAATTTTCTACATCCGATTGCATGCCCCGGCGGCCCTTTGAGTTCTAAAACAAAAGCTTTTAAAAACGAAAAACAAAAGAGTTATCTTCAAAATCATTCCAGCTTGTAGACGTTCAACGGATGACCATTGCAGGCAGGTGTTTAGTAACAATGAAGTACATACAGATATGATAGGAAAATGGACAAATATTTGGAACCAGTATGAGAAACCGTCATACATATACAAACACGGTAAAATAAATCAGTCGTCCATCATCTCCAAGGAAATTTTACCCGAAAAATTTTAACAGTTGAGGTAATTAAATACCTTATACTACTACATGAGAAATTAATGCAGTTTGATTGGCTTAGAGCGGTGGTATTTCAGCTTTAATTGAAATAACTACACGTGAAAATTACAAACCTTTTGCGGGTAGTGGTATAAAAAAATAATAGCATGATTTGTTCGTGATATTTGGCATAAATACCACTCGTGAAATTGTCTCAAATTTCACTCGCCTAACGGCTCGTGAAATTATGTATAACACTTCGAAATATCACTCGTGGTATTTATTCCAAATATCACTACAAATCATGCTATTACCTATACTAATATTATGTGTAAGGTACGAATCGAAAATATACCTCTACACTGCAGGGTCCAAAAAAAAAGTCACAAAATTGGCCATCCCCGAAAGTGTCAATAAAGCACGAAAATGAAAATTCAAAATTTTACGAGCTTCCGACTTTGAATTAATGGCAGTGGATTATGAATACACACAACTAATTTACCGCTTAAGTGGTTTCATTTGAATACATGCCACTGACACCACTGGCTTTCGGCTTTTATTGACTAAGAAAACCTGTATTAAAACATCGCTGACCTACTTTGTGTTCACCTGAGACTCAGAGTTAGAACTACATACGAGAATGACGATAACGACAACTTCAAAAAACAATAGGTTTAATGCACGTGACGTCAGGGGCACTCAACGGCAATTTTCGGGAAAATATCTGTTCGGAAGACGATTTCAGAACTAGAATTTTCGGAACATTTGTTGTAAAATTTCTTGCTTGCCTGCCTCTCCTAGGATTTTCGAACATCTACAAAATGGTATAATTACCCATTTTAAACGGATATTTACCCTAAAAAAGGCCACCTAGAATTTTCGGGAGCTTTTCCTGGCTGAAATTTTCGAAGAGGTAAGTTTTGATCCCTATAATTTTCGGATCACTAGACTTTCAGCTAGGAAATCCGAACAGATGAAAAGTTTTTAGGGGATAAAAATATGCCTATATCTACCGTTTAAATACTAAAATACGTTCAGCAATGCTATGTTAAGTGGTTTTGAACTATATCCTCGTTGGGTGCCCCTGTGACGTCCACTGCATGACTACGACGTGTCCTAATTTGACGTTTTATGGACGACGTGAACGTACGACGACGAATTTTTCTTCCTCTTTTTGAAGTTGAATAAAATCCTTACGAATTCAACTCCAGGAGTTGTCGCCTGCATTTGACAGCTGATTTGAATTTCCAAATATTAGGACACTAACACCAACATCGTCAGTATAAATAAACATAAATTTATTCTTCATGTTTCTTGCGTGAGTAAAAAGGGCTTTCAAGTTCGGGTCAAGTATGATTGAGTCTCAGATCTCATGGCGTTAAAGGCATGTTAGTTATCCTAAGTAAAGAAACCTTACATTTCAAAACTTCACTAATCAACTCGCAAGTGGACCATACATAACAATGATTTGAAGGCTGCATGAACTGGCTTCTCCCAAGTCGAGTGAAGCAAGGCCTCCGTTAAAATAATCATCTGAATCATAAAATGTTTAAATGTCAGCTTTTCTTTAAATTCAGTGTTATTGAATGTTTCATTGTAGTCTCCTTACTGTATTACAACTATTCTAGCTGTTAGTGGTCTAAGTAAGATCAGTTAATGATGGCTTCGATGTATTAAGATCTGTAAACAACTTTTTCGCTGAACAAAGTGCGACTGCAGATGCAACTCGTCACATTGAAATAGCGAGCGACTTACCATCAAGAGTTAAATTCATTGTTGCATCAACGTCTCCGATCGGGTGATCTTGGACATACGATATAGATCACAAAATATATCTGTGATTATAAGGCGAACCGTGAAATGTTTGGCGTAATTATATCCCCGCTTTGCATATTGGCACACTTCGGTACGAGTGGAAACTCGTTTTGGCGATATTGTATATTCGGCACCTGCCACCCATGGGAAGACGAGGGCAAATTGAACTTCTAAACCACTATGATATGATTGATGTATCTTGCCAGGTTTACAGGTGTGACTGTTCATCCAGCTCTGAAATACCTGTACCCTTTTTGAGGCTCCTAAAGTTACATAACCGAACTGTGTTTTAACACAGCCCAGCGTACATAATACCAAAATCAGATACGTGACAAAAACACTGAGAACAGAGGAAAATTAGAACCGCAGGTCACGTCACAAACCATTGTCAACCGAGAGTGGAGGTGTTTTGTTTTTTCTTTAACTTATAGACAGTTCTTTGAAAGGATTTTATTCCTTCGTTTAAATTATATCTCACGCAATTAAAATTGCCTCGTATCCTTTTTTCAATATGTTTAATAATATTCGACAGTCATATATTGTCCGCAATTTTGTTTAACCTCAAAATACATTTTGTTTACCCTCAAAATACATATCTGGCACCTTCCTGTTGAGGCACGTAAATAAAATGGGCAATGTGTTTGAAGGAATCAACGTTTGTTGACTTTAGAAGGTAAAAAAAATAATTATTTCGCCGATCAGACTTCTATTACACAAAGCCTCGTCTCGTTTTTGTCGATTTATCGCGAAGTAAATGTAATTATCAATCAGAAAATAAATTAAGCATATTTAAGTTATTTTTTGCAACATTTTAAATCCCCTTGAGAGAATGCCTCGGGGGAGACCAAAAAATTAATTTGGCGAGGTGAAATAGATAAGCACCAAAGAAGGGATAATTAAGGCTTAAAACTGATGAGTGTTATACCGGAAAATAAAACCACGAGCGATCTGTAGAATCAACAAGATCCTGAAGCACTGCACCGAGCCTGTTACTGGACGAGGAGTAACTTTTTAAGCGAAATCCTGGACCTTAAAAGACTTATCGACCTAGTGTTCGTTTTTTTAATTTTTGGTTTTGATTTTAGTTTTTTTTTTTTTTTTACAAAAAGATGCACTTCGCGGCTGCGGGTGGGACCGAGTGGGTCCGTGTGGTGTGGAATTGCACATTCCCGTCTCCAGAGCCTCCTGGGGGCCTAAGCACGAGGACCAGGAGGCTCTGGGGACACAGAATTTTAGGCCTTCCAGTCATTTCTAATGGCCTAAAATCTAGGACTTCAAATCTTGTGTCCCCAGAGCCTCCTGGTCCTCGTGCTCAGGCCCCCAGGAGGTTCTGGGGACGAGAATGGGAATTGCACGGTGGGACTGTTTTGACCCAGTTTCCCGCCCAACCTCGTGAAAGCCAATGAAAGAAGCGATAACTTCCTCAAAAGAGTCCCATAATGCAATTCGCAAAACGACGACCCAGTCTCACACTCAAACTCAGAATAATGGCCAATTAGGATCAACGGTCAAGAAGCAATTGAAATGTAGGCTGTGTACGGTTCCCCCCTTCTCCTCAGGAAAAATCGGGAGTCTGTACAAAGGCTATTGAAAATGCGACACGGTCTGTATGAATGATGTTTTAGTATCATGAAATGACCTTACCATCTTGTCTGCCTTGAACTGTAGTACACCATTTACCAGAGCGTTAGCACAAATGCCTGTTGAGTTTTGTTACTTAAAATAACTTAAGAGGAATAACCTACTGTTCCTGTGCGACTGTCCTCACTTCGTCTCCATAAGATATGTAAATGCTGCTTCGTAATAGTTCTGTCACGTCTGTCTATGTTCTTTTAATTAATCTTGTTGTTTTTGTTGTTGTTTTTTGTTGTTAAGTCATGACACACAACGTACCAAGACATCGATAGAAAACATTGAAAGCTGTACGGCGCAGAACGCGTATAAGATCTGCAAAAACTATAACTGAGCTCAAGCCTTTCCTCTTCAACCCTGAAGAGTGAATGTTCAGGAAACTTAAACGTAATTTAATGTGACAATAGGAACGTCAAATAGCTTTCATTGGAATGGACAAAGGATAGGAATTCTGAATAAGTTAGTTCATATACTGGGCCACCATCTTTCATAATAGGCCATAGGTATGCCTTTGTAAAATGTACAATTATTAAAACTTATACCTCGAAGGAACACTCACTTTGCTTGGATTCGACTTGATTTTGTGATTGTTTCATCAAAATATCAGACTGCGTTAAGTTTAACCTGCTACGTTAGGTTCTTAAGTTTCATGTTAATCGGAACTTAAATCAATCTTTACAATGTTGGCAGAAACTGAAAAAGAATTACCATCGGATTCATTCATTGTTTTCCATCGACATACACCTCGGTCTGTATGCGGCACAAGCGACTAACTTGCATGGGAACCTCGCCTATCATGCAGACACCTACGGATCATGGCTGGATGCAGGGTACTCTATAATGTCGTCAGTTAAGTTACATTTCATTTGAAGAAAGTCGCATTTCTTGTTGCGCGGCACGTTAGGTTACATAGAATTTCTCTCATGATTTTTGTATCTTAATCTTTTTCTGTATTCATGTCTGGTTGCGGTCTGTGACGTCAGCCCTATAATGTGTATGCCCGCCAATTAAATGCTAAAATCCGCAAGTACTTAAGCCAAGATACATGTGAAATCTTAGTCCATGCATTTATTAGTTCGAAACTTGATCACTGTAATTCCTTATTACATGGCCTTCTTAAGTATCTGTTAGCTAGACTACAGGCAGTTCTGAATGCTGCAGCTCGTGTTGTCACACTGACACCGAAGCATGTTCATATAACTCCTGTTTTAATTAATCTTCATTGGTTACCTGTTGAGTTTAGGATAACTTTTAAAGTCCTTTTATTTGTATACAAGGCCCTTCATGGCCTTGCACCTTCTTATATTTCTGACCTTTTGAATTTTAAAACATACTCTAGGTCATTGCGTTCTTCATGTAAAGAATATTTAGTGGTTCCAAGAAGCAGATTGAAAACATATGGAGACAGAGCTTTCTCTATTGCAGGACCTAAATTGTGGAACGATTTACCCCTAGAGATTAGGAAATGTGCTTCAGTGGCAACTTTTAAGCAATCCCTTAAAACTTTTTTATTTAAGTTAGCATATAGGTTATGAGATTCCTTTTGTTTTAAGATGCTTTTGATTTATATAGTAGATAACTTAGGCTATATTTGAATTACATTGTATATTGTAGATATTTTTTAATTTAGATTTTTTATATTCTATTTTGTAATTAGGTAGCGCTTTGGACAATTATTGGATTTTAGGGCTATATAAATAAAATTATTATTATTATTATTATTACTATTAATTGAACCATGATTCGTATGCTTTTCCGTGAGACGCAAGCTACATGGGCTACGATCGAGTGACAAGCGTGACTGAACGGCGTGTGAAAAAACTCACCATATCAGAGGAAGGTCTTGGATGGACAAATGACTTTTAAAAAATAAACGGGTAAACTGCTCTGTCAGAACTTGCCATGTCTAGTGATACTGCCAGGGTAGTTACACCGGTTTGAAATCCTTCCTTTCGTACATGTAGGCCGGATTAATTAAATTACGACTATTCACTCACACCCCCAGCGACAACGACAGCGGGCTCATAAAACTGACATTTGCCATGGTGCTGCCACTGAAGTTTTGCTTAGTTTTTTTTAGAAACGTGGGGACCATTATGGTAGCCTCTTTGCAGCTAGTAATTCACGTGGTACAAAACCACCATGCTGGAGAGCAAATGAAGCACTAGGACAAGACAAACAAAGGGTCATCTTGTCATCTTGCTTGTCTTGTCTCCTTCTCTCCTACATGGCGGTTTTGTAACTCCGTCGCGAATGGCTAGCTACAAAGGGCCTTATTGGCGAATGGGATATTTCCTTTTTACTAGTTATCCTCTCTGAGATACGACCCTCCATTTTATAAACTTTACGTAAGTATTAACATCGTTCAAAACAAATACTGGAAACATTGTGTGGCTGATGATTGAGCAACTATCTATAGATGAAGAAATACATTGTCTACAAGAACGTACAACAAAAACTACAAGAACTCATGACGCGAATTAAATTTAGAGCGCCACTTAAGCCTACGAATGCAACCGTCTCTTCTTGCTCTTTCGTGGGAGAGACGTCTGCGATGTGGCCCCAAAACTTTAATACTGATGAGTTTTGCTGCTGCCCGTTCGCAGAACGATAATACATCAAGAGAAACTTAAACTCGAACAATTTTTCATCTGAAACCCCATGACTATCAGCTTAATCATGTAAACATTGATTCAATTCATCACTGTGGAATTTTTGGGGCCGAATCGATCGCTGACTTCTCTCACTCGAAACGTCTTTGGCGGCGAGGAGCGAACCCGGGAGAGGGACTTCGCATATGAAAGGGGTGGGGATGCTCTTCGTCTCGCTTAGGGATGTAAATTTCTGATTTTGGCCTCACTTAGGGTGTTCTGGACAAAACGCCATCATATTTAGCCGTGAAGGTCTCGTTTAGGGTCGCACTAGAAAAATATAAATATGTATATATTGTCTGTGTTTCAACATCGTCACTTTTATGGGCCAAAAAAAGGTTGGGCCACGCCCAGATCGGTCTCCTTAGGGTTCAAAATTTCCGACGAGCATCCCCACCCCTTTCATATGCGGAGTCCCCCCCCCCCCTCCAGGGGGATCGAAGAGAGACGTCTGTATTTGCTGGCTAGGACACAGGGCCGGAGGGTACTTACTTGTGACTCGCACGTAGGTTTCCCTGTTGAGATCCGGATGGGATAATGTTAAGTAAATTTTCAAATATAGTTTATACATCATGTCACTTAGGACTCTACGAAATTTTTTAGACAATAACATGTAAAGCCATGGATTGACGGCACTGTTGGAATGTCCACACCAGTTGCACACGAACATTACAAATCGAGGAAGACGGTCATGAAGTTCAAAATTAAAAGCTAAGATAAGATAGTAAGACTGTGCTGGGAGCCAGCAAATTGCAAAGGCAGCGGTGACAACGACGAGTGTGCGCACAATTTTCTTTGTTCCCTTGCGACGTTTTGAGTCGAGATCACTTGAAACAAAGCGATCACCTGGAACATTATGCCGCCAAAGTTTGCGAGAAACGAGGCCATAAAGTACTGTTATCAGGCAAAGTGGAATCAAGTATTTGAGAAAGAAAAGATACGTGTAGAGAAATGTTATATCGTTTTTGTAATCTCCGAGCAGATCCCCAAAAGAGGCAAAGCACTGGAATTTCCCAGGTTTAAATTGATCTGTAACCTTCCACAAAATAGCCACTGGGATCATAAAGATCATCGAACTTAGCCAGATTATGAAACTTAGGAGTCGTGCGTTTCGAAATCGTGGAAACCGGCGGAGCGGATAGACTACTCCTAAGAAACGATCCACTGACATGAGTGTAAGGCTTAAAATAGATGCTGTTATGGCAACAAAGAAACCGAAGTATTGCACGTGATGTCTCCCATAATACCTGGCGGCCATTGTATGCTCGTATAAGGGACTGCCATCGCAGATGGCATATCGACCAACGTTACTAATAGGTCAGCGGCAGCCATGTTTACAAAGAGAAACCCAGTTAACGTCCTCGTCTTAGGCCTCCTCGTCACAATGAAAATCAAAAGAAGATTTCCTGTCAAAGCTATTGGAATTGTTATGGAGTACAATGCCGCCGACACAGCTCTCTGCGCTTTTGTATATCCAACTGGAGTAGAAACAAATTCAAAGTAGCCCATTATTAAGGTTCCTGTAATCTGTAAACAATTAAAAACGTGATTTTTCACTTTTGGCCGATTCTTATTTAGTTATGAAAGCGCGCAAGAAGGGTACAACTGCATTATCAAAGCAAAAAACACTGAATACAATTTAAAATTTTGACTAGCACGAAACAGGTACGTGCATTTTCGTCTTGGATCGAAGTGTTTTGATCCAAAGCTCGGCTTTCCGCCTTATACTTTGCAGCTTTTCTGAGTGAAACTTGTAACAAGTCTAGCCACTGTTCAATATCAGTTTTCAACAACAGCAGAGAAGTGTAACGGGGGAAAACACGGGGGTGGGAGGGGTAGGGTAGACGGGAGAGGAAACTGGGGGAAGAGGGAGAAATGTAGGGGAGTCACGCAACATCGCTTAACCAGAAAAGTGTAGGGGGGGGGGGGGGGGGAGTGGGGAGTCGGGAATGAAAGGTACGAGAGGCGGGAGGTAAGGATCCCCTGGCCCCTCTCTTACAGTGTAGCGAGTTGTTACTAGCCAAGAAAGTCAAGAAATAATGTGAGGACGGAAAAAGGATCCATGGCCAGTTGATTTCAGCTCAATCAATTCATTAGTAATATTTTATTAGCAATGAACAATAATTTATCGTAAAGTGTGCTAGTTAATGTTTTAGAAAGGCCAAAAGAAGATCAAGGATCTGTCATGACCTTCTTGTGGTTCGGAGATTATTGGACAATTTCTAGAGTAATCTTTTTATCTTTTTTTTTTACTTAAAAAAACTACGACTGTTAGTTAGGTCAGCTAGCGTATCTAGTATTTGCACGAACCCAAAGTCGATTGCCTATTTTTGCCGGAATCTTTTTTTTTAAAATATAATATATAAAATACCGAGAAGCAATATTTCTGTACAAAAGTACCGCTGGAAAGGTTTCAATTGAATAGTTAGCCCCGTAATATATCGTCCACTGACTGAACAGATCTGAACATGTGAGTTTCATGTATTTTATTTTTATGATTCAAGGACAGGTTGTTGATGAGAACCGTGAGGTGAACAACTTGCCCTGTGTCATTTTGGAAAGCCTGAAGCTTAAAAATAATGCGATTTTACTAATGAGACTAATCAAAAATAAAAGTACCGACACAATAATTGAGAGTTTGAACAAACAGGATTAATACATAGAAGGGCTTTGTTTCATTGCACCACCTCAGTTATTATGTGTATTGTTTTAAATGTACTGGAATGACTTATTTGTGTGAACATTATGTGAGCCAACGGTGTGTGACATTACCCGTCAGTAATCAAATTAAAAGATCTTGTTCTTACAGCGATAAAACCGAACGATAAAAGCACTTTCGGTCGTAAGCTGTAGACGTGATTTGCCAACCGGAACGAATGATTTATACGGCCTGGTCCTGCTTTGACCGAAAAAATGTCGAGCACGCCTAACAGCCTGTTGGTTAAAATTTATGCCCTGTTCCCTTGCATTTTTACTCAGTAAAAGAAACATCTTCTTCTTCATAAGTTATGTTAATGTTGTATTGCAGTACTGACCTTCCAGTATCCGTTTTTCTAAGGTGTTCTCCACCCTTAATTTGTGGAGAAAAAAAAAAAACAAAACAACGACGAGCTGTCGAGCACACCGTATATCTGATCTCGAGAAACCCAAAACTTAACTCTTTCCGACACACTATGAGTTCCATCGGTAGTAACATTTGAAGCAATTAGGAATTCTGCATAATTTCGTGTATAATTGGTTTAATGTGTATATGTTATAAACAGATACTTAGCCTTGATTGTGACTGATTGTCACTCATAGTATGAATCATCGAAACGTTGGGCTTCCTTGGGTTTTAAAACTTTCCACTGACGCCTGTTTTCAGTAAAAAGGCTTTAAGACGACAAACAGTGTTGGTAAAAACTTACCATCGGAGTCATTCATTGTTCCTTCAAAGACAAAACCGGCGGCCTGTATCGTACAAACGGCTTGAAGGGATAAAGGAAAACCTTTAAAAAGAGGACACCCAGCGAATTCTACGGCTGGTGTAGGTCTCGACTGAGGTCTTGACTAACATGGCCTCAGCCAGTTTAGTTTCATTGATAGAAAACCGAACCTCCTTAGCTTGCTCGTCATATTTACTGTATTAGGTCAATGCCTATGAATCTCATAAAATCAATATTCTGACCGGGTGTATGTAGAGACGTCAGCCACGAGTTGAACCTTGACAAGTCGGTTATGCGAGACGCACGCGACATTTACGGGTAATAACTAACACTGAACAATGTGGGAAAAACTCACCGTCAGAATTATTCATCCTAGTAATGTCAATGTGCAAACGGCTTGAAAAGTTCAAAATGAAACTGCTGCTGAATTGCTCTCAGATCACTGTTAGATCGTAAAACAACTCACATTTCTACACATTCCACTAGTGTTTATGACGTGCCACGTCACTCGTGTTCGACTCTTGTTGACATAGCGCTACTGGGTACCTTATCATGGTTACAATAGTGAATTGTTCTGTAAAATTTCTTATTATAAATTGAAACAAAAATAAGGCATAGAAAGCACAGCAGGATGCTTATGAATACAGAGGAAGGAATTTAGTGAATGGATTTCAACTTGATCTAGCTAAATTAAAACTTTTGAGGGGAAGGAATTATCGACAGAAGCGGAACGCAAGCGAAGTCCCACTCCAATCTCTTGCCGCTTTTCCAACCTCGTTCCCAGGGTTCTATCCTACCCTTCCCTGCGGAGAGAGAACCTGGGAACGAGGGTGGCCGCCTTTTTACGTTTCATCCGGTTCCTTATCCTTGGTACCAGTGAATGAGAGAACCGTAAACATGGTTTATTTCATCGATTCATATATTTCGAGAACGGACCTCTCTAGTCTCTTTAACGCAACACTAAAAGATGGTTAAATAGGCTGCTGCATTGGCGAACCGGCTGGAACGAAGTACAGATAAATAAATTGTTGGGGTAAGTTTAATTAAGGTAAGAAAAACCACTGCAAAAACCGCGTACGATCAATCTTGCTCAACGTCGGATCCAAAAAGATCGTGATCAGTCAAAATAGATCAAATTGATAACGTTACAGTCAAAAAGACTTTAGCAGGGACTGATCAATCTACGTGGGAGTATGTTTACAGAAAAATTCTGTGAATTCATCAATTTAAGTTTTAATTCTGTGCAAGATAGCTGATTAAAATCGGCAAAACTTTGTTGGATTTGATTGTAGAATTTTTCTCTTGGGATTGAATCCTTTGGAACATGCGAGAGAAAATGAAATTCGCCTTCAATTATATCAGAGTTAATGATAGGGCAGAATCTATCGTTGTGGGGAGTTTGATTGTATCTTTCAGTTTCAGTCATGAGTTTGTGGTTACTTATACGAATTTTCACTAAATTTTGAACCACAGAAAGTTCGGAGTTATTTTTTCAATTGATACTCAATTATGGAGTTCACTTTTGTGGAGTAAAGAAACCGTTGCTTTACTCCTCCTGAGTTGCGACCATTGTTTCATGCACCTTCCATTGACAAATGGTACCCTTTCACATACCTAGTTTACAACTTTTTTCCATTCCTTTCAACTTGCAAAGCGATCAGCAAGGGTCTTGCCAGCGGATTTGTGTACTGATCATGCGCATTACGTCAAAAACCAAAGATCAACGGGCTTGAGAAAAAACAAAAACATGGCAGTCGAAGGCGGGACTGATTCTCACCATTATTTTTTGGTAATTCGCAAATTTATTGATTTTATGTCGCTTTTCAGACATAGTGTGTGGTTTTCTTTTTCTGTTAAACAATTTCCCTTTGCAGAGTGTGGAATATGCAACATATAGCTCCGTATAGCTGCTAAGATTCGCCGAAGAGTTGTCAGAGCTATCGAGCAGTGTTTTGCTGAAAACCTTAGGAAAGTTAAAGTCACTTCAAGGTACAGAGCTTTCAGTAGTAGTTGTGATTTGTTTTAGGATCGTTTTGAATTTTAACTTTGGATTCAAGGTGTTGACTGATCGAAATAAACGAAGTGAAATGTTATGAAGTGTTAATTTTTATTCAGTTATGATATGAAGAGCAGTAAGCTCATTTTTATAAAGCTCTCTTGAATATACTTGCGTACGATAAATTTGACACTTGCTCCAGTAATTTTATCAGCATCAAGTTATCCTTGCCCGGGAAAAAGGATGTAACCTATAAATAAATCCATCGAGTGCGTTGTTGTTGGTTAAGATCTAGTACGGTTACGTTTTAGTGTCCCCCGCATTTCAGTAGCAAAAGACAAATACAATATTCAAGAAAAACAAAGGTGCATGATATTATTTTTTTCAATTTTTTAAGCATTTCTGATTTCCTCTGTCGGTTCGCTTCTTGCTTCTAAAAAGTGTAAAAATATTATTTTACTGTGGGAAAAATACTGTAATTATCCGCTGACCACCACGCTGGGTGACCGCTTTGCAAGTTGTGAGAGCATCGTTTCTCGGTCCCAGACCTCGTCACTTACCCCCCCCCCCCCCCCCCTGCGCTATAGCTTTGTCTCTATTCATTCATTAATAACGCATTTTACCCAAATCTCTCATGTGATAATCAGATTATTGATTGCTTACAATGTGAAACTCGCCCTTGTCCCCTGCGCAACTTCAGAGTGGCCAAAAGTACTTCGTTCCTTTTCTCATTAGTACTATGTACATTACGCTTTACCCACATGAAGTCCTTGACTGCCTATTTTTCTTCCTCGTCGCCAGTTGTTGTATCCGTACGCAAGAAATTGCCCGCGGATAAAACGGCCGACCGAAAAAACCTTTAATCTTACTCAATAACTTACCAAAAAGTTAGTATGGGAACACATGCTATATAAACCTTTACATCCGCTCTGGGAATTACATAACTTCTTATTCATCAAAAACCTTATTCATTAAGGGCCTGTTTACATGGAGGCGGGGGACCCCAGGTAGGTGAGGTAACCCGCTTAGGTGGGGTAACCCGCCTGTCCATATAATCTCTCATTTTCATTTGATCACGTTTACATGATAGGTGGGGTGACCCGCCAAGGCGGGTAGCCCGGTCTACCAGACCGGGTTACCCTCTCAGCCGGGGTCACAATTTGTCATGTAAACGTTTCAAGGTGGGGTAACCCGCCTGGCCGGGGTCGGATTCGTGATACATCAAATTCGCGCAAAATTCACTTTCGCGGTGTCTTTGCATTATGATTAAAGTTAACAACAGAAAGCTATTGCACTGACGGGTTGCAGCAAGAGCAACAAGTGAGTGAAGAAGTGCATTAATCGCCAAAACTCGTGGCTTGCCAGCATTTTTCTTGTTTACGTGCTTAGCGACCATTCAATAATCTTGAGAAAGTGTACCCCGGGAAGGTGGGGTTGTAAGATTGCATGTAAAGGAGGGTTATTTTTTTACCTCACCTAAGCCGGTTACCTCACCTACCTGGGGTCCCCCACCTCCATGTAAACAGGCGCTAAAACGTAGTCCATTGATGAATAACTTCCTATTCACCAAACCTTATTCATTAACACCATAACAGTTTGGTCCTTTCTTTTGTTCATTACAGATTGTATGCAGACATATTCATGCTTGCATGCGCTCTTTTTAGTGAGCAAAACAAAGGACCAATCCTTCTGTGTATTACCACGGGATTTGTATTGGGAAAACAAAATGTACAAGAAAAAAAGATCTATTCTTCTTCATTACAAACCAACCGGACTTTCGGGAATTTTTTTTTTTAGACGGTAAACACTCTTAAACTGTAACCTTCAAGCAGCTTTCTGATTGGTTCGCTTTGAAACTGCTTACGCCCATTGTGTCTTTGAGCTTAAAAAAAGTGGGCATTGCTTTTCAACCGCACAAATTGTCGCAGTCGGACAAACCTCCAGAAAATTCTTGTTCTCTGAGGTAAGCAAATACTGAATTATCATTGCTTTCCACTTGATCTCAGTGAAGTTGGATGCGGGATAGCTTAAATCAATTTAAAGTTGTGAGGTAATTAAATGTAGTTTCTATTTCTTTCCCAATTCCTAAGAGCGAAGGTTCGCCGAGAATTCACAGAATTTTCGTAATGCCTATTGTTGTAGTTGACGCACGCGAATTTTCGAATTTTCGCACGCGAATTTTCGAGCTCGCTCTTCCTAATTTTCCTTCGAAAATCGCTCTTTCTGAATTTTCCTTCGAATTTTCGAGCGTTATACTACAGGCTGACGAATTTCTAAAATGTGATTGACTACGGCGGTTTGTGATATTTTGGTAAATTTTGGAATATCACTCCCGGTATTTATCTCAAATATCCCTAGCAACCGTGCTATCCTATACAAACACAACACTAGAATGTATGCGATAGAAAGCTGAATTTTCGCACTGGCCTCGAAATACGGCTAATTTTCTCTCCTTGTATTAGCAAATGACACCGGAAACATCGCGAAACGGCTCTCGAATTTTCGAGCGAAAGTTCGTCGAAAGTTATCAGGGACGACGAAATTCGCTTATTTCGCTCTCACTACTTTTGCACAATACTGTAGGTGGTTCGCTGCAACTAAATGGAAAGCTCTTTGAAACTGTCTTCTCAGTTCTAATGGTTTGGATAAATGCCCCCACATGAGCTCCATTTGTTTTGATTTTGCAAAAAAAAAAAAACCTTTACGAGTATTAGTTGCATGGAAATTTCACACGATTGCAAAATCGGTGTTCTGTGCGACAACCACTTATGTGTTGCAAGTTGAGTTGCACTCTAAAATTGCACAACAAAGAGTATACAGTCATTTTTCTCGCCTTGCCGTATAGTGATTTCATCAGAAAAATTATCAGTTAATTTGCATGCAGTATCAATGTGAATTTCAGACACAAGCGAAAGGCGAGAGAACCAATATGTATGAATTATGATTTGCAATCCAAAGACAGTGGCTAATTCTCAAGGACTTGAAAAATCGTAAGTGAAAATCAGCAGTTTATTGTTGAAATCTATAAAACCTGGCAAACGTATACTTCAGTGGGATGCTATTTACACAGATATATAACACACAGATTGAACTTAGTTTCCACTAGAAGAATCTTGTATTCATATGTAAATTTTTTGTGTATTACTCGCATCGGGTTATGGGCGTATATATTTTATTAATACACATGCAGTCACACCCTTGTTGCTTTGCAGTTGAGCAAGAGGTCAATTGTCATAACGGGTCATGTACGTCCAGTAATTAACTTGGATTTAATCATGCTTGTGAGACAGCTCAATCTAGAGCCATATTTATCTATATCACTAGTTCTCTGGTTTGAGCACTCTGGCATGACTGAGATGTTACCACATGCGTGGGACACTCGGAGTGGCTTTTTAAGCTTTACCTTCATCCCAGACATCAGCACTGCACTGATGAGGCCCAGAAGGCCGAAACAGTACTGTCTGCAGTTAGTTATATATTTATATACATCTACATATCACCGCCTTAGACCGGAAACGTGTATATCACACGATAAACACAGACAGTAAAACGTAACATCGAAAAAAAAAAATTAGAGTTTATGAGATTGTATGTGATGTATTTTCTTTCCTTCTCGTATGCAAAACATCGTAATTTCAGTTGTCATATCCTCACGTTGCGCTGGGACTTTGAAATTACTCAATTGATAAGCTACTCGCTGGAATAATGCAAAATTTCGGTTAGGGCGGCTTTGTGTGTCGTTCGTTAGCTTTCTTTTAGGACAACTGTATATTACGCGTTCTGTGATTGGACGAGAACCGTGGTGTGATTAAAGTATAGACAGTGTTTGACGTCTGATAGACCTTTTTTGCTTGTACATTTTGTTTTCCCAGTACAGATCAAGTGATAATACTCAGGAGCTTTGGTCCTTTCTTGCACTCGATAAAAAGAGTGCATGCAGACATATTCATGCTTACGTGCGTTCTTTTTTAGGGAGCAAAACAAAGGACCAATCCTCCTGAGCATTATCACGTGATTTGTATTGGGAAAACAAAATGTACAAGAAAAAAAGATCTATTCTTCTTCATTACAAACCAACCGGACTTTCGGGAATTTTTTTTTTTAGACGGTAAACACTCTTAAACTGTAACCTTCAAGCAGCTT